>JAKLLW010000459.1:0-32839 GCA_022814695.1 Neocatenulostroma microsporum
AAGTTCCCGGAATTGGACGCAGCCTCGCAGGTGGCTTGCAGATACGGAGGTCAACCGTGGAAGCGAGCTTGCCGTAGCAAAGGTGCGGTGCAAGATCGTACAGCGTCGCGGGGTGCTTAAGCATAGCCATGCCTCTGGGATGAAAGATTGGCACGTGATGCGCAACCCAGCGTTTCTCTGGCACTGCCCCTCTTCCGCTTCATTGGCTTCACCGTAAGTCCGGAACGGCTGTGGCAGACCCTGCCTGAAGCAGGATCGTTGTGCTTGAAGCAGAGTCGTTGGGCACGGCAGTATAGGCTCCGACAAAGAGCTCGTGGCTGTCCCGGCAACGTGGCGCTTCTGCAAGGCGACAAGCGTTCGGAATGCCACGAGGGCATACTGGCAATATGTCGCGCGTATCAGCGTATGTAGAAGTGAAACGGACGTGAAATCGCACCCAAAGGAAGTTTGAATAGCGTCCTGCAGTATGTTTCAGCTGTAATCTACTCGCACTGTGAGCTGCGTGGCAAGTAATGGGGCATGTCTCATCTTTCTCATTCGTTCAACGTGAGATGCCTTCGCCTCAGCTGCGGCTACAATCCAGCACGCAGGTTCGTAGAAGCACGATAACCATCTGGGACATGCACCAAAGCCAGGCATACCCTCCTTCTGAAGCAATCCTGCGCTTGACCCAGTAACGCCTTCAACACGGAATCGCCGATCGCCGTACGCCACAGTTCCACCAAACCAGGGACAGGGAAGACATCCGGGGTATGGCTTAGGAGTCATTGATGGAGACTGTCTGGTCCTCTTCGACCAGGACGTTGTTGCTGGCGCCCATGGCCTGCACGGTATCGATAGTCTTGGCCGAGACCTTGGCAACGAAGCCTTTGATCAAGGAGTATTCGTGCTCGATCACACCTCCCTGCAAGACGCTCAGTCAGCGGACTGTCGCATTCATGTACAGTGTGGAGCTGATTGTGTACTGACCGCCTTGATGATGACATCCTTGGCTTCCTCAAGGACAGATAGTGGCGTGTCCTTTGGGTAACTATACAAGTAACATGAGCATTGGTTGTCTGGTCCAGAGCTATACACCTTCAGCCTTACCTGATTATAACTTGCTTCTGCGGCGATCCTGCGGCCAAGCACAGGGCTGCGAAGAGCGCAAGGAAGAGGAAGCTGAAGGCGAAACGCATGTTGATGGATTCTTGGGATGCTTCGGGATTCGATTATGTCAAGCTGCTAGTCTCGATTTGATACCTTAGTGTAGTGGATCTTAGATTGATGGTTGGAATTGAAGTGAATATCGAAGGAAGGAGTTCTCGTGATGTCATTGTTGCCTTGCACTCCTCAGGCCGCACGCAAACTACGCTAGTAAACCTCCAAAGCTTACCGCGAACTTCGGCACGTGAACTTTCTGGGCAACTACATCTCTTTGTTTGCGGCTTTACACGTCCATCAAACATAGCAGCATCTCCAACGGAAGATATTGAATCGACGGCGACCCCGAACTGGCCATTACATAGATATTCTTCGCTCGTACACGACGTAAAAACACCCGACAGGCACGCAAACTCACCGATCTCCATCTTACGGCTCCGGACAACAAGGCATCACCAACAACCAACGACACCCAGCGCCAGCTGCGTTCTCACTATTTTTTGGCCTGGGAGTCTGTAACCACATCGGTGGCGGGAGTAACGGAGGTGGACCAGGGGCAGAAAGAGCTAGGATTGTGCCCTTGCACTTATTGCGCAGGAGCGCGCGTATTCACTCTTGAGAGTGTTGGCGCGTCGAACAATAGCTAGCTAGTCATCACAGTTGTTGCCTCTCTCTGCTACATCATCGTGGTGGGAAGCCTTCTTCATCATTGCGCTCAAGTCTGAGCGAGCGAGCATTCCGAACACGCCAAGCCAGCAATCAGCTTTCAGGTGGTTGCTACTGCGTGGTCGCGTGAAGCGTGCCGTGCAACCAGAACACTTCAATAGTTCCACCTGCTACGTGCATCTTGCAGTGTTGTCTCCTTGCGTGATCAGTCATGTCTGCCCTCTCGCCAAGAGGTTCGATCTCGGGCAACTCAGACGCCGCTGTTGACTTCGAAGACTTTCTGCAAGGCCTTGTCAGACCTGACAAAAACGAGATCAGCACCTTGACCACGATAGCGCGAGAGTGCACAGAGCATGCGCAAGCCATATCGCGAGTACTGGAGAACCACATCAAGACGGTGAGTCAGCTTGGTCACGTGACTTCAGCTTTCACCAGCTTTCTCCTCCTCGTGTGGATACAATGACTGACAGCATTCTAGACTGCGCCTAACAGGAAGCTGGCGGCTCTTTATGTACTCGACAGCATCGTGAAGAACGTCGGCACTCCGTACACGGTCTACATCAGCCGCAATCTCTACAGCACGTTCATGGAGGCCTACACCTTAGTCGACGGTACTACAAGGCGGCAGATGGACAACCTACTCAAGACCTGGAAGGAGCCAGTTCCCGGATCGATGGATGCCAGGCCGGTGTTCCAGCCCGAGACGGTGCGTCCAATTGAGAACGCGCTCATCAAGGCGAAGACTGCTGCACTGCAAAATCAGCGGCAAGTACAGCCCCAGCAGATGTACGGAAACACACCCACGCCACCTCAGTACAACGGGCAATTCGCAACACCACCCATGCCACGTCAGCAACCACAGCAATCTCAGTACGGGTATGGCAGTCAGCAGCCCACTCCACAGCAACAGCAATGGCAGCCAACATATCCGCCACCAACGCCTCAGCAGCAGTATCAATATCACACTGCGACTCCTGTACAGGAGCCTCACATCGACATCAATGTGCTGAAAGCGGACATCACATCTCTCATTTCAAGGCTGCAGGCGGTATTCGCCACAAACACAAGCGACAAGGGCGTCGTCGCGCAGCTACAAGCGCTTCTGCAACTCAAGCAGGTTGTTGATGCTGGCAACCTGGCCCCGCCTGCCCTGAAACTGGTGAGAAAACAGGTGTCAGACATGCTTCCTGCGCCAGGACCGCGGCCACCGGCACCTACACCCCAGCCTGTGGTATCCACTCCTCAATGGCAGCCTCCTGTGCCTATGGCACAACCGTATCAGCCTCTGCCGCCGCAGCAGTCATACCAGCCTTCGCCGCAGCAGACATTCCAACCTCCTCAGCCGATGCCATTGCCTTTCATGCCACCACCGTCAACTGCTCCACCACAGGCCGCACCTCCACTGCTGGCTCCGGGCGCGCTGAACGGACTTCAGGCGCTGCTGTCGAACGGCGGGAAGCCAAGTACGCCGCAGATGAGAAGTGCAGCTCCAGCGCTGCAGAGCGCAACCCATAGTCAGCTCAACAACGTGCAGAACAATGTCGCTGCGGCACCGTCCAACAATACCGCTGATCTGCTTGCTGCTCTGAGCAAGAGCGGCGTGCTCTCGAATTTGCCGAGTAATTCGTCCATGCAACCTCCGCCAGTTCCAGCGAGCGCACCACCACCGGCGCAGAACACGACATCTTCATTGCTGCAGTCGCTTCAGGCGTTCTTGCCAGCCTCCAATACGTCAACACCTCCATTGGCCTCTGCGTCGCTGGCCTCGGGTGGCAAACCGAGGATCCCAATGACGTCCGGCGCCCTCAAGACCTTCCGCCCAGAGCTAGTACGCTCACTGTATGAAGACCAGCCGAACCAGTGCAGTAACTGCGGACGCCGCTTTCTCGCAACTGAAGAGGGCAGGGCGAAGAAGGCGCGCCATCTTGACTGGCACTTCAGGACAAACCAGCGGATGGCGGATCCGAACGTCAGCAGAGGACAGCATAGACAGTGGTTCGTCGACGAGCGCGAGTGGATTAGCATCCAGGAGTTTGACCCTAGCACGGCTACTGCGGAGGATGCAGCGGCGAGCAAGAAGGTGGAGAAAGTGAAGGGGCCACAGGATCAGTTCCTGCGTGCACCAGCCGGTGTCACGAGGCTTACTTGCTCGGTGTGTCAGGAAGAGATGCGTAGTTCGTACTCGGATGAGCTGCAGGATTGGGTGTTTATGAATGCGATGAACTACAACGGCAGGTCTGCGCATGCTACGTGTGTGGAGGAGATGAAGAAGCCGCATGGTGGAGGTGGAGCGCTTGCGGCGGCGCTGTCGGCTGCTGGGCAGAGGCAGAGGAGCGCTACGCCGGAGAGCATGTTGGGTAAGCGGAAAGCAGACGGGCCGTTCGCGGGGCAGGGTGCGAGGATGAAGATGGGTTGAGTGTGATATCCGAAAAGGACGATATCGTTATACGCGAGCTTAGGAGTGCTTGCTGTTGCTTTCATGCGATCGTTCACCGTGCTGAAGCGCCCTCAGGGAGCTCAAGGGCACGTTGATTTACTGTACTCTTATTTTCGTAGCGTAGCAGCCTGGCGTAGGGCTGTCTTAACGCGCTGCGTGTAGCTACACCATACGAGTTAATATACTCGAATGACGTTTCCATCATAGCAAGCTTTCAGATCTCATCTTCCTCCTCATCAAAGTCATCTTCACTCCCCATATCATACAAGATCCTCCCGCCTTCTCCGCCGCCCTTTTGTGCATCAAAGTACGGTAGTACCACGCCTTCTCGGTCTCTTCGCTGCTTCTCGGTGAGGCCGAGCTCGAAGGTTGTGCCACTCTCGTCCTCGGTCACAGCAGCTTTCTCCTCCGGCGTGCGGTACAACGAATGGTCTTCGAGCAGCACAACCGTTTCCCTCGCTTTTGCTGCAGAGGCTGGTGGCGTATCTGAGCTAGTCTTCGATGATGGTGGCAAGAAATAACACTCCCTGACACCTCGTCCGCTCTTCCGCCTATGCTCCATCTCCAGCACTACACCTTCTGTACCATTCGCCCCTAAGCTCTGCAATACTCCTTCCTTGCCTTCTTCGAGGCCAAAGGAAGGCTCCACATGACTCCTCTCTCTCGCAGCCTTGTGGGCGAGGACGTGGTGCAGAGAATGCGTCGTGAAGATCGTGGTAGCCAGGTACTTGAGCAACGTCAAGGGCGCCGGAGTGTAAGGATCCTTGGTAGCTGTAGATGACGGGAGTGGTATATCTTGGTGGTAGACGGCCAGCAAAGATGTTGTTGGACCGATGAATGACGAGAGTAGAGCTGGTAAGGTCGCGGAGTCGGTGGCGGCGAGGGAGTTGAGGGTGTCGAATATGACAAGGCTTTCTGCGCAGACACATCAGTACATGGTTCAATTTTGAATTCTATACAGAACAATACGTACTCTGACCCTGCCGCCTTCCCTTCACGGCATCCGCAACCTCCTTCTGCCAAGCCTGCAAACTCAGATTCCAGGCTGAGATGAATGTATCTACATCCTTGGGCTTCCGGAGTGTCTCAAATGAGACAAAGATTAGTTGAGCCTTTGCAAGCTAAGATGTATGATCAGGTTGAGGTCCGTCTTCATTATGTCGGTCTACTGTGTGGGCGTACGTACCTTCGCTCTTCGAACATACTCAGCGATCAGCGGCCGCGCCGACTGCTCGAGGCTATCGAGTACGAGCGTGAATGGCGAGCCTGCATCACGTTGACTCAACAGCTTCGAGATGAGCAGCAAATTGTGCGTGCGACGATGTTGAAGGGATGAAGGTGCCATATTTTGAGGATGGAAGTTGGGGGTGGCGTTGTGGAGATGCGAAAAGCGAAGAAAAAACATAAGAACAGTTCGGTTTAATGCAACGATGCATTACAGTATGTCATACTAACAGTTGATCTATCTAGCATGCCTTCTGCACGCAATCGAGCACCTTTCACCTCAGCCACTGACCTTGATCTCCTCCCCAATTCCCTCCTCCTGACTATCACCAACTTCCTCCCTCCAACCCTCATCCCCTTCAGCATCCCTCTCACTGCCCTCAGCACTATCCTTCTTGGGCTCCACATTCTCCTCCTCCCCAACCTTCACCCAAAACTCCTCCCTCTCACCCTCCTTCCACTCATCATACTTCCCTCCCACCCGATCCCTTCCAGCCTGCATAGCCTCCTCCCGCCACTTCTTCGTCTCAAACCCGTTTCCCAGGTCTTTTTGCCAAGCTCGCAAAGCCTCTTCGAGATGCGAGCGAAGCCACGGAACTCTGAGTGGGTTGACTTCTGGATCGTGTTCCTCACTGGTCCCATTCATGGGCGTTGGTAAGAGAGTGTAGAGGTGCTGGCGTGTCTCTAGAGGTAACAGTGACCACGCGTCTTCTTTGCGGAGAATGGTCTGGCTGTGTGTTAGATTGGGGTTGTGGTGGTGGCGATTGGGAGGGGATGGGGGCTTACTGTAAGGTCTGCTTTGCTTAGCTTGCCCTTCTCTGCTGTTAGGAGGCGCTTTTGTTGGGCTGTCATGGTCGCAGATCTCCTGATTGTGGTTCTGGGGCTATTCTGGGCGCGGTGTGGCGCTATATACGCCTGAAAGTGTGTTTGTGATGCAGGAAATGTGCAGAAAAGGTGTTGAAAGTGATGTGCGGGTGGCAGCAGGCTACTGCAGGCAGCAAACACGTGATCAGCACGGTTGTGATGGTGTTCGTATAGGAATATGGTCGGCCGAAAATGTTGAAAAAGGGAAATGTGTCGCAGAGAGAGCCTTACCTTCTGAGCTGAGCTGCTAGCCTTGAGAAGTTGAGGGACTTGGCTTTGAGAGATATTTGATGTACTCGACCGCTTTGAAGAACCTCCAATGTGGAACTGCGAGTTTTTGTAAATACTATGTCCTGGACTACCTGTTGATGTGGCTGTCTCCTCCTCTCGAATAATGTTCTTGCTCGTGCTCTTGAAGTGCTCTTGCTCTTACTCTTGAATTTCGCCGAAGCCTGTGCCGTGGTATAGTAAATTCACACTCATAGAGAGCCTTGTCACAAGGCTGCGGGCAGCACCAATGCAGTCCGGCGAGTTTGGGAGATGCTCATGCGTTGAATGGTCGTTTAGGCTCCTAAAAGCAATCGACTGTTTCGAAGCTAGGAGGAGGAGAAGGAGGAAGCAAGTGCCAGTCGAAACATCTTGACTCGTGGCTGCCACGCGACGCGGGCGCCCGGCGGACGCTTTCCCGAAGTGAAGCCAAGTGGACAACAACAATTCCACTACAGCCACGAATGCATTAGTACGCTCTCACAACCCTCCCAGACACCAAACACCAGAGAATCGTTGTCGCAATGATATACACAACCCAGATCATCCGGTTGGACGGTATGTGCAGCCCTACCCAAGCCAGCACTTTCCGCCCACCACCGCTCATGCAATGGCAGGCCTAGTACTGGTCGCCTCCGTCGACGACCAGCAAGTCTCAGAAGTCGGCGAGCTCAAACAGCAGATCAAGCAAGTCGTAAAACGAATAACACCCTCCTCTGAACCGCGAGCGAGCATAGAGAGCAACAAGTACACCATGCAGTGCGTCCCTTGCCCACTCACAACCGGCAGCAAGCTACCCACCACTGCCTCCCTATAATCAGGAGCAGCGGCGACAGCAACATCAAACATACTGACAAACAGCGCAACACAACAGCTACGTCCTCAACGACTCCCTCTGCTACATAACCATAACCGAAAAATCCTACCCCAAAAAGCTCGCCCTCACCTTCCTCGAAGACGTCCGCGCCGAATTCCAAACCTCCTACAGCCGCGACGACTACCTCTCCCCCTCCCTCCGCCCCTACCAATACTCCGAATTCGAGCGCTTTATAGATCGCTCGAAAAAGACGTACCAGGACTCGAGAGCGACAGGCAATCTGAGTAAATTGAACGAGGAGCTGAAGGATGTAACGCAGGTGATGACGAAGAACATTGAGGATTTGTTGTATAGGGGGGATAGTTTGGAGAAGATGGGGGATATGAGTAGTAGGTTGAGGGAGGACTCGGCGAAGTATAAGAGGGCGGCAGTGAGGATTAACTGGGAGTTGCTGTTGAAGCAGTATGGGCCCTTCGGGGCCTTGGGACTGGTGATACTCATCCTTTTGCTTTGGCGCTTCTGGTGGTGAGCCCTGAGCTTGTAGAGCTCGAGAGCTACTTTGGTTGGCGCAGGATATCCTGCTTGCATAGCGTAGGCGTTCAGGGCTGGCCAGGAAGTGGACAGGATCACAGGATGCCGCTGCCTCTCGTATGATACCCAGGAGAGCTGGTAGCGTCTCCAATAGCAGAAGCAAGACCTTCTGCTGTAGCCTTTGTGGCATGTCCGGGTCCCAGTCCAGTATGGTTACGCAGTCATCGTCTCTGGTATGTGTCAGGTCTAGGAAGATAGCTCAAAGCACACCCAAGAGGATATTGAGCGATATCGTAGGACCATACGGCTCGCCTGGCATTTTGTTGTCCTGCTCATGGATCCGCATATGGCTAAAGGAAGGGCATCACCTCGCGCACCCAGGATTCGTACCAGACTTTGCTCACCTCAATAAAGCTTGCATTGAGTTTCCAAAACCTTCGCGGCTCATCCGTAACTCATGGCAGATGGCGCGGCTCATACGCTTCTAGTCGCCCAGGCGCCCAGGCGCTGTTGCTTCTCTGGGGAAGCCATGGCTGGGAACCTATGTGTCTCAGCCGAGAAGTCTGCTGTCTCGCTGAGGCCTGGCAAGCTGGGCAAAGCACGCTACACGTCGCTGAGCATCCTCGCTCGACACAAGACGTCGTAGCTCGACCAAGGGGGTTTCCACGAGAAAGTCACGCCTAAGTCGCGATGGTGCCGATCATGTATACCACACTACCAGTCAGAAAGCACTGTTCTCGTGTTGAAGGACTGGCAGTTGCTGTGTGCCTTAAAAGACCATGGTCCTCAGTCCGACAGGAGCCCTGCTCGCTTCGAACGGTATGCGGCCGTGTACAACCGTATCAAAGGCTTGCTAGACGACATCCTTATGGGCTCACCGTTGGTGAACAAGCAGCTCCTTCAGGCATACCCAGTTTTTCGACAAGTTACGGTGACGTACTCCACGGCCCTGGAATATGCGTGTTCCGCTTAGCGTCGTCAGGACGACAATATGGGCACAATCGCGATGCTTGGTATCGCCCTGGGCATCAGCTCGAAGCCAAGCTCATGGAGCATCGGAGCATACCTGGTCGCAGCAAGGCGTTCTTCGCCGGCACCGTCAGCTGCGGGAGCAGAGGGAGCCATGCTGCTGAAGCCAGGTTGACTCCTTGTCGGCCGTGGTCGAAGCACTTGCCGGGCTCATACTGTGCTACTGCCGGGCCATACTTGAATATAGCCGGCCCGGGTCTCACTGCGAAGTGCACGAGTACCTGTGAACAAGGTTCAAGCGTATCTCGAGAGCTATCTGGAACGGGCGGTACGCCGGCGCGGACGAAGCCAAGCATAGCGCTCACAAGGCTGCGACCACCACCGTCAACCCGTCCGCTTCACTCACTGCCAATGGTAGTGGTATCCCGAAGGCTACTAGCCCAGTCAATCCGCCCACTCCACTCATCGTCAATGGTAGTGGCGTCCCGAAGGCTATTGTCAACACGTCCTTGTCGATTAACATACTGAGAGAAGTATGGAGACTTTGCATGAGCTACTGCGTCTTCGCTGTTGCCAGGGGTTGTATGCCTGCCATATCATTCCCGACAACTAGAGGATTGAGTACGCTGGAGGGCAATATGCGAGAGCGTCAATGGACCATGGTAACCATGAGAGCGAAGCAAACGATATAAGAGCGGGCATGGTCCGAGAAGTCGCCCATTGTCTTGAAGCAAACAGCTGTCTGCTGCCCTGTGCCGTATCTCCGGATATCGTCGTCGGTCTTGTGGCGCTGGTATGCTATACCATGTGTCAGCTTGCGGTTCATACTACAGAGATGCCTTATGTGCCTGTCATGAGCGCCGTGTGCATCTACACGTCTAGGACTGGGTATCTTGGGTGTGGTGGGCGATATGCCGGCATGAGCGCCTCTTCCATTGTGCGAGATGTAGCGCCGTGAGGTCGTGATGGCTGCAGCAATCCCCATGCGGGCCTGCATAGCTTCAGGTGTTCGGTGGACGATATGATGCCCCGAAAGGCTCTTTCAGGCATTGGGATACAGCACCTCGTCGTCATATCCGGCTAGCCATACCTCAGTAGCTCGAATGGCGCTTCATAGGCACAGTGGGCGATATGCTGGCTCGGATTCAAGCTTGCTGGACTGGGATGCGATTCCCGGCCACATCTGCAGGCCATGAGCATCTCAATAGCTTGGGTTCTCTCTCAGATGCCTGGTAGACGATGTGCTTGCTCGAATGGCTCTACCAATGTTTGGGATGTTACATCTCACTGTTGTGGCGGTCCACATCCATCCCGGGTAGTCGTCAATGGCTGGAGTCACACGGTAGACGATACGCCGGCACAATGCTGCTCTTGTGAGATGGAGATCTGCCATTCTCGTCTGCTCTGCGGCCTGCCGCTATCTGCTCTTGCTGGTCTGCCATCCATCGCGGCTCTGTGAGCTTCTCCGCCGTCTCCTCATGGTGTGATCAGGCATCTGGGTGTGAGCTCATCCAGACGTCTGTGAGCTATCAGCCGTCTGGTCTACTGGTGGACTTGAACATGGTGAACTCACCATACTTCTGCGCCCAATGCGTCCCCTCTTCTTGCACCGCGGTGTTTGTGGAGTCCGCCCACTCCCCAGCGTCTTGTCTGACAGGCTTTGGCATCTTGTTCTCCAGGTATTGAGGCCAAGTCTGGTTGTAGACATCCTGCCAAAACCGTCTAATCCTTGTTTCTCTTTCCTCGGGGGTCTCCCGCCGGAAATACCACACCGAGCGGAACACCGAGCGGAACCAGCTGGCCATTGTGAGGATGGGTTGGAGGATGAGGCGGAGGGCGCTGGTGTTGGTGAAGTTGTCTGTTCGAACGGTGAGTTTGGTGCGTTCGTCATTGTTGTACTACGGTATGCTAACGAATTCGTACTATAGCTTCACCAAGCGGAGCTGTTGCGCCAAGACTTCTGAGGAGACGGC
Source organism: Neocatenulostroma microsporum (assembly GCA_022814695.1). Lineage (NCBI taxonomy): Eukaryota > Fungi > Ascomycota > Dothideomycetes > Mycosphaerellales > Teratosphaeriaceae > Neocatenulostroma > Neocatenulostroma microsporum. The sequence goes on from JAKLLW010000459.1 coordinate 10,892, forward strand.
TTTACAGCCTCTACCACCCATATCACCACAACCAAATGCTATATGGTCTTATGAAAGGTATGGGGCTTGTTATACTGGTTATTCTGATCTTCCTCATACCCATAACATGTTACCCTATTGCCCATAGCAAGAGATGTAGCCATGTCGGGGACTCGGGGTGACTTCGGCATCCTCACTTACAGACTATATATTGCTGCGCCAAAACCGAGTGTGTGTCGAAAGCCCCATGTGACTAGTGATTGCAAGATCGGTTGGCCAGCCGCAATTCAGGAGTCATAGTTATCATGGGGTTATTAGACGGCATTGAACAGTCCGGCTAACATCATCACAGAAGTATTACCCACGATTCATTGGCAGTTTCATCGCCATCATCAAGCAAATCGGTCATCCGATCATATTCATACTTTTTTGCCCTTTACATACTCGTAAATATAACAGCCCACAGACACAGTTCGAATTTTGCCTCCAACTTCAACCATTCTTTTACCTCACACGACCTCACACACCCCAAATGGCGCCCATCATCGTCTTTTTACTTTGGCTACCCTCTTGGGCCCTGTGTCTCTTCGTAATAAGGATTTATCTAGCTGCGCGGCACACAAACCTGCGATGGAACAATCCCATCATGGTGATACAGGGCGCTGGAAGGCTCCTGGAGGTTTGAGACCACTTTTCACTCTCACATTCCGCAGAAGGCCGCCGAGGCTGCGCCTACCAAGGGCTACTTCTGCTCTACCTCCATTCAGCTGGTTGCCAGCGACAACACCGTACATGTAGGCACTCAGTCAGAGCACCGCGACTTCTACCCGGCGCGCCGCTCAAGGATCCTCGCGTTAAGCCATCGCGAAGAGTCAGTCCAGTAGCTCCTCCGACTATTTCACCACAACCACTGGCACGGAGATGGCACTGCGCCCAACCGCCGACGAGTTTGTTACCGCCTCTCAGCGCGCTCATGATCTCCGCGGCACGAACAACAAGCTTGAGCATCTCAGTGGGCTCATCGCCAATCAAGTCAACTCTGCGCTCCAAACCAAGACTGCGCCTACCAAGGGCCACTTCCGGAGCACATCCATCCAAACGGTCTCCAGCGATGACACAGCAGGCATCCAGTCCGAGCACCGTGATTTAAACCCGGCGCCCGCTCGCTTTTGATCATCCCCACGTCAGCACTTCACCAACAAGACAGTCCAACATCACTCCCGGATCATCGGAGAGCAACACTCACAACGAGATCCCCACGCGATCTCGTCCCGGTGGCGGATCTCCAACAGGTGGACGAGCGAGTCCAGCATTTCGGTAGGCCTATCGTCAATGAACGTCTCGAAAGCTCCCAAGACGGCCGACGACGCTGCGCCTTGCCTCAACAACCCTACCGGCCGTCTAGACACTGGCATGCCACCAGCCATACCGCCACTAGCGAGCCACAAAACGACCCACTTGTGAATTCACGACTGCCGCGCCCAACACCATCTGGCGCTGCAAAGACGCCAACTTTGCCAGCGGCCGATGCGACACCGGCACCTAGGCACTGCCAGCGACGACACCGTAAGCACTCGGTCGGGACGGTGCGCTTTGCGGATGTGCCAAAGTTTCATGACGACTCCCCGGAGACAGTTGTCCACCGTGGCACCGCAGTCGCCGCACGTACTGTAGCTCCTCCGGCTCCTCCGCTACGACCACTGGTATGAAGATAACCTCCGCCCAGACGCCGGCCATTTTATTACCGGCGCCAAGCGTGCCAATGATCTCCGTGACAGCCCCGACAAGCGTGAGCATCTCGAAAGATGCTCGCCATAGCGATCTATAAGGACAACAAGGTTGTCGAGAACTTCGTGCTCAACGTCGTCCAACACGGACTGTATCTGTCGTCGACGATGGCACCACCAAGAGCGAAGAGGGAACGAGCAGCAGCCGCAGTGGCAGCAGGAGAAGACACCGCAAGAGCAAGAGCTACACCATCATGTCCGACTACGAGCGCGGCCGCAGAAGGGAGAGCGCGGGTTACACTACCTGCAGCAGCAAGAGTCATTCACCGTATGAGTGCCACTCGAAGTGAAACGCATCGAGCCGCCGGAGTCGCATCTATGGAACGCCATGAATGCCACAGCAAACTCGTGATGCTCACGACCACGGCCAGCAGGCCGGCAGCTCTTTCTCCGGCAAAGGCGTCCGCGGTGCTCACGCTGGAGGCACCGGCAACTTGGCGCGACACTCAAGAGAAGTTCCATAGTGCGCTTCTGCTCTGCATAATACCGATATTGCTGTTGTTAACTTCAGCAACTACAGCCGTGACGTGCTTATACGCAAGCTTGCTCGTACTGATGAGCCAGACAAAACTGAAGCCAAGGCTGCTGCAGTGCCGCAGAGGAAGGCCGCCCCGGCCGAGAAGCAAATGGCGAGCCGCTGCTTGCTGCGTGAGGATCTCGTCCCCGTGGCGGATCTCCAACAGGTCGACGAGCGGGTCCAGCAGCGCGCCCAGCATCTTGATGGCGCGCTCGCCAGCAAAGTCACCTCAGCGATGAGCGATCCATGAGAATAACAAGGTTGTCGAGAACTTAGTTCTCAACGTCGCCGAACATAGTCTGCAGCAGGTGCAGCAGAGGACGCGTCAGCACATCGCCGACAGACAGTCCGACAGCACTGCCCGACCAGCGGAGACCAACACCCACAACGAGATTGTGCTGCGTGAGGTACTTGTCCTCGTGGCGGATCTCCATTCTCCCACAGGTCGACCAGCACGACCAGCATTTCGGTGGGGCTGAGATCCTGTCAAGATCGACGAGCAGGAAGGCCGCTCAAACGTCTCTCGCCCACCGCCAATCCCGCATCTCAATCGCATAAGCACGCTGATTGACCCGAAGGACCTCCCTGTGAGTGGCCATGTCCGCTCGCCGAGCGGCAACTTGCTGTCCCCGGAGCAGTATCTGATGCATCCCAACCCTCGCCAGTCGAGTCACCTCAGCAATCCATAAGGACAACAAGGTTAAACAGGGTTGTCTAGCACTTTGTTCTTCACGTTGCCCAACGTGGTCTGCATCAGCGCTATCCGCAGCAGCAATGGACTATCCACCAGAAGACTGCCGCTCGCAGCGATGATCTCAAAAGCATCGAGACGCTGGGATCGCATCTGTGGAACGGCATCGAGCATCTCGGTCAGCAACTTTACCATCCGCTGTGCCGGCTCAGAGTGCTGCTCCAGTGCAGACCGCGCCTACTGCGCCGATCCCTACCGTTACTTCGACCCCGACCTCCACGCCAGTGCAGGCTGTGGCACTCGCTCAGGCCGCCAGGCCTACCCAGGCGGTCACTCCGCGCATGACCCCAAACCCAGCAACGTCTTGGCAAGAGGTCACTCACCAAATAACAGCCGAAAGAGTTGAGCTCATAGCTCTGTGAGTACTTTACCATAGCCAATACAGTCGTAAAACGCCTGGAATGCTACGGAGAAGCTAACAATACATCTAGCACACTCTGCCGCTTCGCCAGCATTTCCTCCCACTCTGCCTCCGGCTCGCTCAAAGCAGTAACCGCACCTCCAGCTCCTACTCGCCAGAGATCCTCACCAGACCACTTGAACGCCGTACGAATCACTACAGAAAAGTCGCCACCGCCTCCAACGTCCATGTACCCAATCACACCACTGTATAGCCCCCGGGGCTTGTCAACACCTTCTACTTCCTTCAAAAGCTCACAAGAACGCTTCTTCGGAGCACCAGTCATCGAACCCGGCGGTAAAGAGCAGGCAAGAGCAGCTGTAGGTGGCGTATCCTCATCAAGAGCACCCTCAATCACAGAAACGAGCTGGAAGACGGTCTCATACTCCTCCACAGACATCAGCTTTGGCACACGAACATCGTGGACCCTATTACAAGAGTTAGCCTACTGGCAGCGAGTAGTGCACGCCATATGAAATGGAGATGGTACATACCCAGTAACACCGCTGAGATCGTGGCGGATCAGATCTACAATCATGAGATTCTCCGCCCGCTCCTTCTCCGAACCCAGTAGCGCCTCGGCTTTCGCTCTAGACATACCAGAATTCTTCTTCACGGTGCCTTTGATAGGTCTGAACTGGCATTTACCACTGCGTGACCACGAGAGGAAGCGCTCGGGGCTGCTTCCAAGGATGTCCACAACACTGCCATGAACGTCTGAGAAGCGGAAGTAGGCGCCGAAAGGCGCTGGGTTGGTGGTACGCAGCGTACGATATAGCAGCCATGGATCTGAAGGATTATGGATAAGCGTCTGGTCGGTCAGGCAGAGTTCGTATGACGAGCCCGCTCGCAGGTGGTCCTGGCAAGCGCTGACTTGGCGGCAGTATTCCACCTTCGAAGGGCCAGAGAGCATGCGACCTTTGTTCGGCACAGCACTCATATCATAAGAGGCGGCCGGCCGGGAACGCATATCACAAAGCAATTGCTCGACGTGAGATAGCCATGCAGCATCATCACCACGAATGCTTTGTGCGTAGACCGCACCACAGACATGGTCAATGACAACGGAGCGTTCCACCAGCACGAAGCACACATCAGGTTTTGCTTCGACTCCTTCCGCCGACAGCACGTCGATAGCATCCAAGCCTGCCTCGTACGAGATATAGCCCAGAAGACCGCCCCAGAATGGTACCTCTGCTGGACCGCCATGCGCCTTGTGCTCGTCCATGATTACGTCCAAAGCAGCGAACACTTCAGCCATTGACATTGTCCGACTATGAAGGATGGAGCTGCCCGTGGTCACCGTGAAGAGCTTGTCGCTGGTCGACCATCGCACTTGCATTGAGCTTTCGTCAGGTAGGCCTGTGACGCTGAAACGTCCTGTCTCTGGGTTCACGGGCCTGCCATTGCGTACACCGGACTCCAGGAGGAACGGCTCACGATCGTACTCATCCCGGAACACCTCCATGATCTGCGCCACGTCGACTACGCCTCCCAGCTCCAATCTCTTCCAGTTCACCACGGCGTCGTTTGGAAGCCTCCGCGCTTGTATCCGACCTTTACAAGTCTGTGCACCCGAGGCGGGCATTCTGGGAAGAGACTCGTGGCCTTGCAAGATAGTCCTGCCAGTACATGCATTCCATCTACAGACTTCTCGCCACCAGTTCTGCACGAGCTCCGGTCCAGCAGCCGAGCAAATGGACTCAGGATGATACTGAACACCCCAGAGCGGCATGTGGCAGTGCCGCAAGCCCATCAGTATCGGTCCGTTCTCGACATCGCTGATGTCCCATGCAAGCGGCACAAGTTCTTTGCAATTGACAGACGGTTTCCAGGGCAGGGCTGAGCGTATATGCTTGAGATCATGGCCAGGATGTACGTGCAAGGAGTGATATTGAGTAGCTTTTATCTCTCGGATGCCAGCAAAGATATCTTTGCCAGAATGCGTAATGGGCCGAACCAGTCCATGTCGTGGCTCCTTCAGTCGTTCAACGCTGGCTCCAAACGCCAAGGCAAGGCTCTGGAAGCCTAAGCATATGCCTAGCACAGGCACGGTTCTCCCGTCTTGAGCACCCAACGACTGATCCCACAGTCTCCCAATCAACCCAACATCCTCCGGCTTTCCGGGATATCCAGGTCCAGGTCCCGCCACAACCGCATCGAACTTGTTGAGGAAGTTCTGGAAGGCATCGTCGTTGAAGACGAAGCGAGCACCGTCGATCTTGATGCTTTCTACAGTGACTGGCAAGTGGTCCTTCAGGAGACTGATTATGTTGTTCGAGAATGAGTCGTAGGCGTCGATGAAGAGGATCCGGCCTTCGGGCATCCAGAGAGGCGTCGGTGGCGGCAGCGGAAAGATCTGGTGTGTGGCCGTCGACTGCTACAACCAGTTCAAGGCTTTATCAGCGAGCGGCGAGGCATACTTGGAGAGGGGAGCGTGATGTAGAGTACGAAACAAGCAAGGTCCGGAGACTTCGGCGAATGAAATTCACAGTCACTATGAAATGTTTCCCCGACCGTTCCCGAATGCCGGTAGCTTACCGTAGCATCCTTCTTGCTGCGGTAATCGGTATGTGGCGCTCTCCAGGGATATGCTACTCTATAGCTTTCGATCTGTGCAGCGCCAAAAGCACTGGAGTGACACTGGAAACGATATCGATCCATATTCAAGAGGTGAGGTGTGAAGGGTTAAGGTGACCCCCAAAACAGCAATACCGCGCGATCGTGCAGCGGCTACTTCCGCAGAACCTCCGCAACTCTATTCGTGAGCTCCTGCATCTCGAAGTAAACCAGATGGAGCTTTTGTCGGCGATGTGGTGAGGAGAACGGATGCAACTGACGTACCCCGATGGTGCCTATAGCGTTTGGCTTGCTTCCGCGACCTGATAATGTCGAAGAACGATGACTTGAAGCTGCCCCGAGAGCCCAAGTTTCCAACTCACAATGCGCCTCGCGTATGGTTCCTGACATGCGCTAACAGTCCCATTGGAATCAGCTTATGCCGGCACTTACTGGCCCATGGGGACTACGTGACGGCTGGAGTGCTGCCTGTGGAGTTTGAGAAACATGAGGACAGAAGCGCAGACTTCAAGGAGTTCCTCGAGGAGGTGGGCACGACCCAGGATAAGGAGACATGGCGGGCAAGGCTGAGGGTAGTTGCGCTGGATGTTAGGATCATGGGGCAGTGCCAGTCTGCAGTTGCAGAAGTAGTGCAGAGCTTTGGTAGGATCGACATCCTCTTTTGCTGCCACAGCGAGGTGGTTGTGGGTACAGTCGAAGAGCTCAGCCAGAATGCAAGGACCTTGACGTTGGTACAAGACTCGTTCGAGACTATGTTTTTTGGCCCCGTCAACATCATCAAGGCGACTCTACCCAGCTTCAGGTCAAAGAAGAATGGGCACATTGTCATGCTTACAGCCATTACTGGACACCTAGGCACACCTGGCTTGAGCATGTACTGTGCAGCTCAGTGGGCCATTGAAGGATACTGCGACAGCCTGGCCTACGAGATCGCACCCTTCAACATCAAGCTCAGCATTGTGCAGCCGAACATGGAGGTCAACGTTCTCACGCACAAGATTACGAGCGCTCCGCCCATGGGTGCCTACGCGGAGGAGCAAAATCCGGCGCCACTCTCTCGCAATATCTTGTCTGGCCTGCTGGATCGCTTGGAAGGCAGCTCAGAACCCACGACGGGCGACCAGCTGCACAGCAACGAGGTGACCAGTCTGTACCCGCCTTTGAGCAAGGCTATGAAGGAGCGCTTAGTGGCGGAGACCGTACACGCTGTTGCTGCGATTGGCGGGCACGACAACCCTCCTGCCCGGCACATCGTTGGATTCGAAGGCGTCACTACGGTCAAGGAGAAGCTCAAGACTGTCAGCGAGGAGCTGGAAGACTTCATCGAGTGCAGCAGCGCCGTCGATATTGAGAAGGGCGATGAGATCTCGGTGTCGCAGGCGCACCAGCATATCACGATACCTGGTTGAAGATGGCTCTGATACGCATGCTCAACACTACAATGGATATCTTGGACCGAAACAACATCTTGAGCAAAGAAGAGGTATCATCGCTACTCGGATTGGACGCCATACCGTTTTGCCAAGGCCTTTTTAGCCGACTGACGATCCCTGCTTGTCATCATCGTGCGTTTAGGTTGCTCTAGCTCAACGCCCCAACTCCACGACCTTCCCCGCGATTTGCGGCCATGCATGAACACTCGGCTCGACTGGCTTGGGTGTTTCTCTTCGTTTCTGGAATTGACACTGCAGTCAACACCGGACACATCGTCGGACACGAACACCGGGACATGTTGTGCTGACGGGAGGGAAAGACACCCTCTGGCAACACACAACGCGCCACGTTCCTGCGCATCCGGCGGCTAAGGCTCGGCGGCACGTCGGTCAAAGAGATGGCAGTGGACACACCGCAGCAGTCTGCACCACCTGCACCTATGCACGACTCTGCGCCGAGTAGCAGTAATGGTGCACCTGCAAAAGTGTTGCGGCGTGCTTGCGACTGCTGCAGGAAGAGAAAAGTCAAGTGTGATGGTAACGAGCCGTGTACGCCTTGCAAGAAGGCTTCCATCAGGTGCGCTTACCTGCAGCCTCCGAAGAAGAAGGGTCCGAAGGGTCTGAGGAGCGCCAGGGTACTACATGCGCTACGGCGTATAGACGATTCTGCGAATGGCAGTCCGACCAGCCCGCTGAGTCCAGATCAGCATGGCGCGTTTGGCAACTGGGGTTGGGACTCGGCGACGTCTTCGCCATCTATCGTACACCACCCTGGCCAGATGTTACCGCCGCCTAATCTTGCTTATGGCCCTACGACAAGCGTACCACCAGAGCAGAGCTACTTCCAGCAGCGGCTGCCAACGGGCATGCCAGTGTATCCTCAGGACTCGCGGCCGCAGTCGCAGCAACAAGAGCACCCGGTACATCCACCACTATATCGGGAAGACTCTCGTCCTACGGCATGGACGTCGCAGCCAGAATCAATGTCGGCTCGGTCAGAGCTGCCTCCCATACTTTCACCGCCAACCATCGAGTCTCTACACCAGCGGATACCAGGAGAGAGCTTTCTGCCCTACGTCCACTTGTTCTTCGACCACATGTTTTCTATCATGCCGGTTATAGATCGCAATATCTACCTAGACCCTCGGCTTTACGCAGACACCAACGTACTTGGCTCGGATGTGTATGCTTTCATATGCGCGCTGTGCGCGGCAACGATCGTACAACTGGACGCCTCGATACCGCAGCCTTCACCATTACATCCGAGTAAGAATACTGACGATCTCTTTGCGGACGAGTGCTTGCGTGTGCGTAGCACGTACGACTACATATCGTCTGGGTCTACGCTCTCCTGCATGACTTCGTTCTTCCTGTTCGCATATTATGGGAACCACGAGTGCAACGCGAAAGCTTGGTTTTATCTGCAAGAGAGCACCACGTTCTCCCAGAATCTGAACATGGATGACGAGCAGTCATACGCCAAACTGGAGGCTGTCGAGGCGCAGTGGCGAAGGAGACTCTACTGGTTACTATTTGTCACCGAGCGAGCATATGCCGTGCAAAGACGGAAGCACACTCGCCTTCACGCAAGCGTGGAGCTACCATCTGTCTTCGAGAGTGAAGAGCCACACCTCTTGGAAGGCTTCGTGAATCTGGCCAACTTATTCTCGGCGGTAGACGATAGCTTTGTGTCTGCGTGGCGAGGCTCGAGACGGCAGTCACTTTGCAACGAGTCTTGGTTGGCAGACACACAGCGACAGTTGGATGCGGCTGCGCTGGCGCTGGATAACATTTCCGAGACACAGCACCTCGATATCAGCATAACACGCGAGTGGTTACATGTCCTGGCGTGGCAGATGGGTGTGAGCAACGGTCTGATCTGGGGCAAAGGCGATCATGGTATGAGGCTGGACTATCCGATTGAGCTTGCAAGGAAAGTGGTGGAGATCACGTCCGGCGCGAATGCACTTGCGCTTGACTCGCATGGCATTGGCATGGTAAGCTGCATTGACTACGAAATATACGGTCGGATATGCTGACGATCAACAGGAACAGAAGCTGTCGGACATTGCCGGCTGCTTAGCGGATGTGCTCAAGTGCACAGCAGGCGACACTTCGGCAACATTCGTCGAAGGCAAGCAATACCTGAGTATCCTCCTGCAGAAGCTATCAAGCATGCGCGGCAGAGAGAGTCGCTACCTCAAACCACTTCTTAGCAAGATGGAAGGCCTGATGGGCTACGAGCTCAACAACCAGACGCTCCCGCTACCAACAGACACGCCTGCAGGCTTCCCACCCATGTCGAACGAGTACCTTGCGCCAGGTCGAAAGTTGAGCATGGTGGATTCCGTTGGCATGCTGCGGACGCTGTCCATGAGTGGCAACCTCGGCATGCCGTTCCTCATGTCTTCGATGGAAGACTGGCAGCAACGACGGCCAAGCGGACGAGTGCTTGATGAGGCAGATGCAAACACTATGGGACCATGGGCAATGCAAGTCGTACCATAACTAGTGTACAGCCATCCTCACCGTACACACATCCCCATGTCATGCACTTTTCCAGCTTCGTTCAAGCGCCTCCACCGCCCATTACATCTTTGCCCGCGCTTGCGTCCTTGGTGCCCAGTGTCTTGCCTGCACCTAGCTTGTCGAGTATGCCTGCACCTGGTATGCCTTTGCCCTCACGGCCTGCAACTTGGTCGGCGCTGTCGGTTGAGACTTTGTTGTCCTTCTTCGCCTCGAGCTCATTCTCCATCTTGCCTGGTTCGGCTTGCTTGGAGCGCATGTCGGAGGCCCAGTCTTGCTTGCCTTCGCGATCTGTTAGCGGGAAGAGCCGTAAAGCTAGTTTGGGAGTTGGTCTTACCGCCCTCGCTGCTTGCAAACTTCTCTGCCATTGTTGATTCTGAATTCCCTGTGTTGATCTCTACAATGTTGCTATTGGTGCTTGGTCGAAGATGAACAAATGTAGCAGCAACAACGAACACAATTACAGAGCTCTGCTCCCCACCATGATACCTCATGCATCGTCATGAGATACCCTTGGCGTCATCTCCCACAAACCTACCTCCGGAGCCAATAGCATATAGCATAGCAGCCTGGATGCTCTATCATTGAGGAAAGCACGACTGCTGGCGTGCATCTTGTCCGCGTGAGGACGAATAATGCTGCTGCTGGGAGGTGGTTTCGCCTGCTTCTCAGCTCTAGAACCACACCTAGCGCATCTGTCCGGGAGCCCATCAACTGCTCTTCTTTTGCACCAAGAATTGGTTTTGCGATAAATCTGTATCTGGTCTGGATACGACGAAATGAGAGTCACAACTTGGGCCGGAATCTCAACACGAGCTCTTCCTGGAGGCTGGCAGAGGTTTCAGCTGCGCCTCGTTCGCTTCCGAACGTGTGCATGCAGCCCGACTGCATGCGCTATTCGATCACTGCGCAGTGCAACCAATCCAATGAGAGGCGGCGCTCGCACGCAACTCAGAAAGGACAATATGGCGTGAGACCGAGCTTCCATAACGCTGTACTCGTCTTGCGGTAGAGCATAAGTAGCTGCGCATTGCCTGAGGTCTCACTTCCGGCCCGGCTTCACGGAACATGGCATACATACAAGAACGCTGTTGCCTAGGGGCTGGGGTGGCTGTGCCTACGTGCCGGGCTGTGACTCCTGCAGACCTGATAAGGCTTGAGGCCGCACGCTAATCGAGCAGGATGGGCGGTAGGCATGATGGCGCCATCCCTTCGACCTGTTACATAGGTTTGCATTTGCAAATCTCTTTATCCCAGGCCTCGAGCTTAACAGGGTCGCCAAACGAAGACTACACGCTTATCAAATCACACCATGCCAGGCTCCATGCTACAATTCACCATCTTGGCTCTCGTCTCAGCGACATGGTCGGCTAATCTCCTGCACATTGGGTGAACCTCCCAGGCTTCATTGTTGCTTGCGCTTGCTGTTTCGTTCAAGCATGGTGTTGGAAGGATTTGATCTTAGCGCGGCGTTGGAGGAGTCAAAACATAGGTACCCAAAGTTTGGAAGTGTTCCGGTTGTATTGTTAGATTTGCACACCACAGGCCGCCGCCTACAGCACTCCCAGGATACCTCTCATTCTCGTCTCACCTCACGAGTCATAGTCTGGCCCTCGTATACACCTTTAGGCGTTCCAGCACTCCTAGCCAAACTACGCAGTGCGTTTCTGCTTTGTTCTTCCTTGTTATCAGCGGGTGTCGCACGATGTACGTGCATTCAGGTGTATAGACTCCGTTCGTAGCTCCACCGTCCTCCGAGGTGAGTGGATCGACCATGGTCACAACCGTCGCCTCCGAGTACTCGATTGCGGGAAGCCTGATCGCAGTACAGTGATGACCCAGGAATGTTGTGTGTGTAATACTAAGCCTCTCAATGGCAAGCATAGCATCGTCCAATCCTTTTCGCGGTCCACAGGACAGCTACAGAACGTTGCGGGAGCCTCTGGTAATAATCATTTGTCTTTCGTAGATTCGTCATCTCGCCCGTCCCTACTGCCTCATCCGGCGCCAGCTCCACCTGTCAACGCTGAAGCACTCGCCGGCGTCGTCGGAGTCGTGCCCACGTTCGCCCGACTCTTCTTTTTCTTCTTCCGCTCCTCCTTACTCGCCTTATCCTTCCTCGCTTCAGCGCCTGCCTTGGCTTCGGTGAAGACGGCCGGAGGTGTAGCAGCCTTGATCTCTGCCTTCGGAGTCTGCACCCTCGAAACACCCTCCATCTGGGCTTGCTTCGCCTTCTGTGCGGCCAACGCGGCAGCTTCTTCATCAGCTTTGCGCTTCTTAACAGCCGCGGTAGAGGAAGTGAACTTGAAGGATCCAGGTTCGCCGAGAATAGGGTTCTCGTCCATGTACTCGTCGCCAAATTGGATGGACATCTGCAGACTCTGTGCCAACAACCTCGCGCTTTGCAAGTCCGCCGTAGAGCTCGCCGTACCACCTGCCTGACTCTCCGGAACCACAGACCCAGACCTCAAAGGCTGCGTCTCCATCCCCGGCACCACACTCCCCTCCCTACTCCTTCCCGGACTCCCCTGCGCACTCGCCGTCCCACCATCCTTCCTCGTCTGTGTCTGCGCCGGCGGCAGATAAGTATGTCCCACACTCGGCTCAAACCTACTCAAACCCTTCGCCCTCTCAAACATCTTGTTCAAACTCGTCGTCGCAGCCAACATCCTATTCGTAACAACATCCCCCACACTAGGCGCCTGATGCACGTTCTCCCCCACAATATAATACGTCCCCCTCACCTCAACCTTCGGGTAAGGGTTCTCAGGATCATTCCCAACCCTCTCATTCAACCGCTCTTGTTTCCTCAATATCCACACCCCGCTAGTCTCCCCATCCGGCTCCTTCTCCGTCAGTTTCTTCACTTGTTGTGGGGATCCGACTATCACGAATTCTAGTCCTGCTCTTTTGCGTAAAGCCGCTTCGAACAGCTGGCGGTCGTGGACGGTGTAGTGTAAGTCCCAGTTATTCCTCGCTTGGTCGAACATGAGGCCATTTTTGGAGGACCAGTCGAAGAAGGGGGGTTGGGCGAAGTAGTGGTGGATCATGCGCTCTTCCATGGCATAGTAGGGGTCTTGCAGGCCGTGGGAGCCTTCGAGCCACCATTGGATGATTGACGGTTCGCGCCATTGCCGTTCGTCGAGGGGGACTGCTGGGGCTACTGCCATCGTGGGTAGGCGTGTACGCGTGCGGTGGAATAGTGGGAATATGGTAGGGAAGTGGATGCGACAGCCTCGGTGAGGCGGTGGTGGTGGTGTTGTCGTGAAAGTTGGAGCTTTCACATGCGAGACATCAAGGTGCCCCACATTTCTCGCGAGCACTTGATCAAAGCTCAGGTCCTACTCAATGAACATGCAAAGACCCAGGCAGATGACAGAAGTGAATTGACCTTGGAGGACAAATCGATCAACGAAGAATGCGTGAAGCGGATTAGAGTATGTACACAACGAGTAGAAAGGCTACAGAAGCCATGAACCCACTGTCTCCCCACCTAGTTACTCTACCACTGATTGCGATTACACCAGCCTTCTCCACTGCTGGCAAGCATCCCGAGCTCGATACCATCTTATTAGCATGGCTTCGCGGCATCCACCATTCTCCTCTCCGTATAGATAGTCTCACCATCCTCTCCAACATGCTTCACAGGAACAATGACCTGCATGGCCAGCCTCCTAGCCACCTCATCCATCCCTGCCGACCGCCAGACTTGTAGCCCATCGAAGTTGTCCATCGGTCCCATTCCATACACCTCTCGCCCATCACCATCGAAGTGTGCTACAAGCTTGCCTCCATCTGTGAGCAGGAACAGCACACCCGGCTCCGTGAGAAAGTCCGCTCTGTCCAGAACAACGATGAACGTCTGGTAGGCTTCGAACTCGCAGGTCGCGGGGAGGTTCTGCCAGAGCGTTTCAGTGCGGTTGATAGGTTGAAGGCGGAGGAGAATTGGGTCGGTTTGGGAGTAGTTGCGGTGGTGCTTGTTGAGGGTTTGCGAGGGTGCGAAGGCGGTGAGGGCGCCGATGTAGTCTTTCGGTCTGGAACGCGTCTCATGCTTGTAGTCGGCGAGGATGGAGGTATTAGTGGGTTCTGGAGGAATTCTGAACTCGAGGAAGACGGTATGCTGAGGTTTCAAGCGGGAGACGATGGCGGTCGTGAACGCTTGAGCGATGGCTTGCAATCTCTCTGCTACGTCATCTGGGTGCAAGAATGGCACGTAGATGATATAGCGAAGCGCTGGCTCCTCGCCTATACCTTGGTTGCTGACGACAATGCCGCCCTCGACACTCTTAGTGTCCAACTGGGCTAGCGACGGCTCCTGCATGCTCTCGATGAGACGTAGACCGGCTTGTGTGCCGACATCATCACGATTCCCCTCTTCCTCATCGAGCGCAAAGTCCGCCTTGAAGTCCTCTTCGAATGCTCCGTAACAGCTCGATTCATAGTGGCAGCGCAGATCATGCGGCATGCCACCAGGCCTCTGTACCCTCCTTATCCTAATCTCCTCCTTCTCTGGCAGCAAGACGTTCTCCTCCTCACCTGCGGAGTACATCGACGTCGCTTCTGGATCGTTCTCCCACCGCAGATGCTCTTCCGTAGCTGTTGCATTGGCAAAACGACGGTCGAACCACACCCAAGACGGGCCGTTCGTGTCTATCTCATCTTCCAAGCATCGGCTGCTGCTGCCTCGGTAGTTGAGAGAGTTGATAACGAAAAGAAAGCCGGACTTGCGAGTGTCATACCCTCTCATTGTGAGCTTCGGAATGAGGAAGGTATGCGGGTCACTTCGTCTTGCTTTCCGGTACGCGATCTCCTGCCTCTGATGCTCTACACAGGCGAATACATCGGCCAGCGGAGCATAGACTTCCCATACCGGCTCGGTGCGCTGCGCATTGTTGGCCATCATCTGCGCCAAGTAATCAACTAACTCGTGCGCATTGTCCATCTCTTTGAAGTTCTCTAGTCGGTTATCCGTGTAGGCCACATCATTCGTACCTTCCAGATCGAGCGGGACTGTGCTGTAGATCTGGAAACAGAACACGGGGTGGGCATTGAAGTCATCTGGGACGGGCTCGGTGGTCGTCGAACTTCGTAGGCGTAGTGCTTCATGACCAGTATGGTCGAGGAACTTGGCCTTGTGGAAGGTGTACCTGGGCGCATTGGTTTGGCTTGTCCTGGCCATGGCTGCGCTCGGTGGTTACCAGTCGGCTCGAATGTTGTATTTGCTTCACAAGCAAAAGTCGAGGAGGCTCTGGGCTCCTATTAGCGTCTTTGAGTCAGCCCAGAGTGGCACACTGTGCGCAGGTGGAAGATGCAAACGAAGTGCTGTTTGCTCGGTGCACCCCAAGATCGACAAAAGTGGATCGGCGTCCTTGGCAAAAAGAGCAGGTGCGCAGAAGTGGCAGAAGTGAATACTGAGTACGAGAGTTCGGTGATAGGATTTGCATAATACTTATTTCTGATAGCTGACGTAGTTCCTGTGAAGCCAAGTGGAGAGCCGTGTGTTAAGGACATGGAGGGGCCTCAATCTGCTTCACCTTCAACGCATGCTCGTACTTACCATCTCTCAATTTCCGCGATACTGACCGCACCAGAGAGGTGCTCATGGGACTTTCATAGCCATTCTCATAGCCACCTCACTCATGCCAGCAGAACGCCATACTTCAGTCTCCACAAAGGACAGCGCAGCACGTGGGTCGCCATCAGCAATTCCAGAGAGCGACTTCGGTTTCCCACCGTTGGTCAACAAGAACAGCACGCCCGTCGCGTCCAGGAAGTCGGGCTTGTCGAGTATGATGATGAAAGTTTCGTACCGCTCGGAGGACAGGTTGACGGGCATTTGAACGTGTCGGGTGCAGGGATACAGACGACTGGGTATGCACGGCTCTTGGGGCTTCCAGATCCGCTCCGGTGGTGCGTCAATGGACGTGATGCCGTGCAAGGCGCCGATGCCATTGCTATATGCGGTTGCGAGCTGAGTGTTGTACGCTTCGAAAATTGAACTTAGCGTCGGTTCAGAGGACTTGCTAAAGATGAAGCGCACTGTCTTCCCTGATGGCAAACGAGCGGTAACGGCGGACGTGAAAGCTTTGGCAACGTTCTTCAATAGATCAGGCTGGCCACCCTGGGCTACGAAGGTGGCATAGATAGCGTACTGGAGGTCGGGTTCATTCGACATGCCGACCGAGGACACAATGATGTGCTCGTGCTCCTGCGCGATGTCGAAGTCGTCAAGTGTGAGCGCTTGTGCTTTCGCGACGAGGCTCTGGAGTGCATTGGCGCCCAGCACGACGTCTGGATTGCCTTCATCTTCGTGTTGCGCGAGGTCCATATCACTACCATCGTAGGCGCTGAAGCCGTACAAGTTCTGGAAGTCGGATCGCATCGTCTGCAAGTGCTGCCGCCTCTCCACTAGTATCTCCATTCTCTCCGGCATCACTTCGTCGTCCCACTCACCATCATCCATGCCGAGGGTCGCAGGGTCACAGTTCAGGCGCCATAGCCGATCCACAGACGTTGCCTGTGGGAAACGTCGATCGAACCAAACCCACAAGGGCCCATCAGGGTCGAAATGATCCTGCGTATGTTGCCAGACGTTCTGATAATCGCGGCTTGTGATCACAACGAGGAAACCGCTGCGTCGGAGATCGTGCATATTCTGCACAACTTTCGGGATGAGGATAGTGCTGACATCGTGGGAGTTTGCTTTCCGGTGAGCGATCTCGCGCCTCTGGTGCTCAATACATGCAAGAGCGTCTCTCTGTGGCTCGTATATCTCGAAGATCGGCTGACCCCAGCCGCTCTCGAGTCTGGCGGCGATGTAGTATAGGAGGCTCTTTAGGTTGCTGTGCTCCGTGCTCGCTCCGCTTTCTTTGGTCCTTGCTCGCTTTGCGGACGGCGTCTCAGTATCTTCTAGCTCTAGTGGCACGGTGCTGTAGATTTGGAAGCAAAACGCCGGGTACTGCTGGAAGTCGTTAATAATTGGAGTGTGGTTGCCAGACCAGCGCACTCTGATAGCTTGGCCACCAGCGTGGTCGGAGAAGCTGGCTTTGTGAACCATAGGGATGCGTGGGGGCGACTGCTGTCCGTAATCCTCAGCCGGCTGATTGGCAACTTCTGGCACAATCATCGCCAGCCTCCTGGCCACCACATCCATGCTTTTGGACCGCCAGACTTGAGTCTCAAGAAAATCGAAGTTTGGGCCAGAGAAGGCGCTCTCAGGGTCATCCTCCTCCAAGACACATTTTCCGCCGTCGGTCAACAAGAACAGGACACCTGAGCGGTCCGCAAAGTCCGGACGTTCGAGGACGATGAGGAAGGTCTTGTAAGGCTCGAAGTCGAGATCCAATGGTAGTGTTTCTTCGCGTGTGGACGGGTGGAGACGAGTCCGACATGGCCGTTGTTCCTCTGCAGATTCGCCATGGCTTTCAGAAAGCGCGTTTTGAGGAGGCAATGTGCAGAGAGCGCCGATTGGGATGACTGAGCTGTTGGCAGACATCTCCTTGTGATGCTCTAGAGCCGATGCTAACGTCGGCCTCGGGTGGGGTATGGAAATCGAGAACGAGTGTCTTGCCGGACGGCAATTGAGAGGCCAGTGCGACGGTGAATGTCTTAGCGACCTGTGCAAGAGATTTGTCCCTCGAAGCTCTCGAAGCTTTGTGAACGAAGGGGACATACACAACGTAGCGGAGATCAGGCTCTGTGGTCGTCCCCGTCGTTGAGATCTTGATCATATCTTCCTCCGTTGCAATGTCGTATCCATCCAGAGTGAGAGACTCTGCAGTGTCGATCAAAGCAGTGATGGCGTTGGCGGATGTCACATCTGTCGGATTGCCCTCGTCGATATCAAGCGCATAGTCAGCCTTGCAACCCTTTTCCAAGCTGACCTCGAGAAGCATCTTCAGATCCCGGCCCATCGGGCGCGTCTGCTGCACACGTTTCGCAATCACGTCCAACATCTCTGGCATCTTGGACTCTTCGTCGGCTCTTTCTCCACCTACCTGTGCAAAGGCTTTCTGTGCTTTGCTTACACGAAACTCCCGCTCCGTAACCGTGGGCTACCGATACGGCAATCGAACCAAACCCACAAAGGGCCATCGGGATCACACTCGCCGCTGGTGTTGTGGCCTTGCAGGTAGCTATTCGAGGTGATGACAACCAAGAAGCCCGCTCGCCTGGGGTCTAGATCATTAAGAGCAACCTTTGGAATCAGTAGGCTTGTCGGCGCATCTTTGTGTGCCTTCCGGTGCGAGATCTCGCGGCGTTGGTGCTCCACGCAGGCGAGCACGTTGTGCTGCGGAGTGTAGATCTCAAAAATCGGTGCGCCCTCACCACCCGATAGCTCGTCTCCCAGGTAGTTGATGAGTAGCCTGTACATATCGCATACGCTGTCAACCTCGTCGTCGCTAAATCTCACCCGTTGGGTTGCGGGAGCGTTGACGTCCGGTAATTGCAGCGGCACTGTGCTGTAGACCTGGATGCAGAAGACTGGCTCGTTGCAGAAGCTGTTTGGGATAGGAGGGTCTTCGTATGTCCAGCGTACTCTCGTAGCTGGCTCGCCGGCATGGTCTAAGAACTCGTCCTTGTGGAAGAGTATGCGAGGGGGGTCAGCTGTCTGCTCAGAGCGGACCATGGCGGCGATTGCGGTATCTGTGTATGTTGTGTGCTCTGTAACATCAGGTCCCCGTAAAGGCCGGAGAGTGGATTGCTAACACGCGAAGTCCGAGCACGGAAAGGGAAGGTGCGCAAGAAACGTTTCAGGTTTGTTGTTAGGTGCAAAAATTTACTTTCACAAGCAAACGCGCACAACGCTGGCTTGCTCGCACATTCGGGTGCACACATTGATCCTCGGTATATTTGCTTCATTCACTGCTCGTGCCTAGCGCGTGTACAGCTCCTTCGTACACACGATCTCCACTGTGTTCACTATCTCTTCCATCTGTTACTTTCGTTGGCAGCGTCGGACTTCATTCTTCGATCCAACACCTCAGCGGACTCGACGATTATCTGAGCCATGTGTGGCGTCCAGACGTCTTCAAAGGGAATACGAAGTCCACGACGAGCGCAAGGAGACGATCAATCAGGACGAGACACGAGATATGAGACGAGACTGACTGACTGGCCCGAGCTCTCTGCTGACGTAGCACCAGATCTTGACGGAGATTGCCATTGAAGCGCCATCTTCCTTGAATGGCAAGCATCAACATTTCCTGCACTTCACCTCGCCTCCTCTCCACTCTGATCATCGTGAGGTGTCTCCTTCACACCTTCCATCTCCCAGTCACCAGCTATGCGTACCACAGCCACCGTTGAGATCAGATCGGGAGTCGGCAGCCGCGGGGCGGATGCCTAGCAGCCGAGCGACATCTAGTGCGTAATCATCAGCACCTCCGCCAAGGAGTGCCTCTGGGCGTGTTTGCCATCAGGGAGAGAAAGTCTGTACAGTATCAAGTCCTTCATTTGTTTCGTGCTGCTACTGTACTTCGCTATCACTCACCTCCCTCGCGATTCGATTGCTGCTCTGTTCGCCACACTTCAGGCCATACACCGTCGCTTGGACATGTCGCTCTCCCTCCTTGGCCAGCAATAACATCGATTCTTGGCCTTCGCCACCACGACCGGGGGCTCACTGTCACAACATAAGGTCGCCGCTCCTTCAATCACGCACCAACGCGATCGCGCGTGATTCTTTGATCACAATTCGCAATGCTGTTTCTTCGGCAAACATGGACACTCACCGAGAAGACGCTGAAGATCGTCCTGCAACGGCATCTTCTCGGGACACTGATTCGAGCGCTCATCGCCCCGGTGGTGTTCATGTTCTTCATCTCTTACGCAAAGAACTTCTTCGTTCCTCCTAGCGATTTTGGCATCGGTACGCCAGCAACGATCCGCAGCCTCAGCGACGCGGTCTCTTCATCAGCCGGAGGACGCAACACGGTTGTATTCATCAACAATGGCCACACTGGTGGTGATATCTCGAATGTTATTAGCCAGGTATCGGAGCCAATCCGAGCGCAAGGAAAGGAGGTTCAGGTTCTGGAGAATGACTCCGGGCTTCTAACAATATGCCGCAGCTCGATTAGAGGTGTAAGTCCTTGCTTTGCAGCTGTGGACTTCCAGTCTTCGTCTACGGAGGGTAGCGCTGGGTTCTGGAACTACACCATTCGCGCAGACGGGTCTTTTGGAGGCCAGATCTACGTCAACACGCACAGCAACGATGCCGAAATCTATGTGCTCCCGCTACAGCATGCTATCGACAGCGCTATCGCTGGTTTGAGTGGTACGACTTTGCGGGACGACATTCAGGAGTACCCATACACCGATGAGACTGCCGCTGAGCGCCAGCGCAACATCACGCGGTTGTATATGGGCACGCTGGTCAGCATCTTGGCTGTGGCTTACTTCGTCGGCATTGTCGGTATCTGCTACCAGCTTACGGGAGAAATGGCCAAAGAACGCGAATTGGGCATGTCACAGCTTATCGAGGCCATGATGCCAAACCGTCAGCGATGGATGCCACAAGCTGCGCGCATCATTTCCGTACATTTGGCTTTCGACATACTCTACGTGCCAAGCTGGATCATAATGGGCGCCATCGTGTCATCCCTCAACTACGTGGACTCCAACATCGGTATCTCGATCGGCTACTTCATCTTAGCTGGCTTGGCACTCTCCAGTTGGAGTATCGCGTTCGCTAGCTTGTTCAGCAAGGCGCAGTTGTCCGGCATTACGGTCACCATTGTTTCGATTGTTTTGGCTATCATCATTCAGGTCATTCCGCCTGTGGGAACCGGAGCGGCCGTCGTCCTGAGCTTGCTTTTCCCGCCTATGAACTTCACTCTCTTCATCATATACATGGCATACTGGCAACAGCAAAACGAGGGCGCGGACTTGTCGAAAGGGCCGCCAACGTCTCCATGGCAGATGGCGGGTTGGCTATTCTTCTTGTTCTCGATCATTCAGATCATTGTATACCCCATGCTGGGCGCAATGATCGAGCGCACGCTTTACGGCACAGCATCGAAAGCGCGGACGCTGAGGTACGGTGACGATGAAGCTCATGAGACGGTGAAGATCACAAATCTGTCTAAGCTGTACGCGCCTGGTTGGTTCAAGCGCCTGTTCCGCACCAAACGACCAACTGTACGAGCCGTGGACGATATTGATCTTTCCGTGCTTCGCGGCCAGATCATGGTCCTGCTTGGTGCCAATGGAAGTGGAAAGAGCACAACGCTGGACATGCTTGCGGGCCTGCAAAAACCGACAGATGGGACGATCGAGATGGACGCAACAGGCGGCATAGGTCTCTGTCCGCAAAAGAACGTGTTATGGGACGAGCTAACGGTGTACGAGCACGTGCGGATCTTCAACAAGCTGAAAGCGAGTGAGGTGGCCTCGAAGACTGAGTGCACGGAGCTGGTGGAAGCCTGCGATCTGGGTCAGAAGGTCAAAGCGTTCTCCGGTACTCTGTCTGGCGGTCAAAAGCGCAAATGTCAGCTGGCTATGATGTTGACAGGAGGGTCGAAGCTTTGTATGCTCGACGAAGTCAGTTCTGGCCTTGATCCATTGTCCAGAAGGAAGATCTGGGATATCCTGCTGGCTGAGCGAGGCAAGCGATCTATGATCTTGACTACACATTTCCTCGATGAGGCCGATCTACTCTCCGACGATATTGCTATCTTGTCGAAGGGCAAACGGGTGGCGAACGGATCCGCTGTGGCACTGAAGCATCAGCTAGGCGGAGGTTATCGTGTCCGGATCTATCACGAGAACAGCAAGGCACTGCCAAAAGAGTTGGAAGAAATCCAAAAGCAGGTGTATCACGACCAGACTGTCTACCAGATGGCAGACTCTGCCGCGGCGGCAAACTTCATTGCTGAGCTGGAAAGAGTTGGCGTCACAGATTATCAAGTCAATGGGCCGTCCATTGAAGATGTCTTCCTCAAACTGGCAGCAGAGGTCAAAGAAGAGCTCGA
>JAKLLW010000460.1:0-32824 GCA_022814695.1 Neocatenulostroma microsporum
ATCATCACGACATACCGCACTTCCCCCGCAGCCCACCTTCTGTGCGACAGAAACATCTGCGATAAACAATCCAAACAGCACCACCACGGCGTTACAGACCACGGCTTCACTACTATATCGCTCACCGTTCTCACTACTGCAAGGTCTCAACGAACGACTATTCGCTATCGAGCATCCCTCCAGCGACGAGCACGACGACGACATCTCTGCCTGGCTGGCACCGCCAGCACCCACGTCATACACCATGGCGCGAGTATATGCCGACGTCAATCAGCAGATGCCACGCGCATACTGGGACTACGACAGCGTCAACATCAGCTGGGGTGTACTGGAGAACTACGAAGTAGTGCGCAAGATAGGTAAGTGAGGAGGACACGTGCTTGCCTGTACTGGAAGTACACCGACTAACAGAACAATGTTGCGCGCAGGACGAGGTAAATACTCCGAGGTTTTCGAGGGCATCAACGTGGTCAACTACCAGAAATGCGTCATCAAGGTGCTCAAGCCGGTCAAGAAGAAGAAGATAAAGCGAGAGATCAAGATCCTGCAGAACCTTTCCGGCGGACCCAACATTGTCGCGCTACTGGACGTGGTGCGAGATAGCCAGTCCAAGACGCCAAGTCTGATATTTGAGCACGTCAACAACACCGACTTCCGGACACTGTACCCGAAGTTTCAGGACATGGACGTACGGTACTACATCTATGAGCTGCTCAAAGCGCTGGACTTCTGCCATAGCAAAGGCATAATGCACAGAGATGTCAAGCCGCACAACGTTATGATCGACCATGAGAACCGAAAGCTGCGGCTGATAGACTGGGGTCTAGCGGAGTTCTATCACGCCGGGACAGAGTACAACGTGCGCGTAGCAAGTCGGTACTTTAAGGGACCTGAGCTGCTAGTGGACTTCCAGGAATACGACTACAGCCTCGACATGTGGTCGCTGGGTGCCATGTTCGCGAGTATGATCTTCCGGAAAGAGCCGTTCTTCCACGGAAACAGCAACAGTGACCAGTTAGTCAAGATCGCCAAGGTGCTAGGTACGGAAGACCTGTTCGACTACCTTGACAAGTACGATATCGAGCTCGATGCGCAGTATGATGACATACTTGGGCGGTTTCCGAAGAAGAGCTGGCATGCCTTCGTCAATTCAGATAACCAGCGCTTCGTGTCGAACGATGCGATCGACTTCCTGGACAAGCTATTACGATACGACCACCAGGTGAGATCTGATCAGCACATACTTGGTGTGATATGAGCTCATGCTAATACGTTCGCAGGAACGTCTGACAGCCAAAGAAGCAATGGCACACCAATACTTCGCACCAGTCCGTCAGGCCGAGGCCGCCGAACTCCAGAACTCACATCAATAACCCGCCCCTTCTCAGCAAGGCTAATGCGAGCACCTTTGCTAGATACGGGAAGTCGATAGGCGCTCGTCACTGTTTGTTGCCGCCTTGCATGCCGAGCACGGCAGTCCACAGGGCCCTCCGGCTAGTAGAGAAAGCATATCTTACGCGGGGATGGAGCTTCTGGTGCGTTCTGCGCGACTTCTCGCTGAGCCATGTCAGTGATTGACTGGAGAGACACACAAGGCCTGGACTTCGAGGTGACTGCGCAGTCTTCTCGAACGAAGTAGAGCGATATTATTGCGATGCAGAGACATATGCGGCCGAGGACACTTTCCCGGCAGGAGTATGAGATGACGATAGCTCAACGGGCGGAGATACCGCCGGAGACGGAGGATGGGACGGAATGCAGTACTTGAGATACCAATCTAATGCGATCACGTGGAACCCATCGTTTCGTGCCAACGATACGATGCTGACGATGTCACGCCTTTCGATGCTGCCTGGGCATATTGTTCTCTGGTGTGGACGTCCATTGGTGAAACTGACGCCCTTGTACACTCGAGTACACTCGGAGACTTCGACACAGGCCTAGAGAACTCCGACTTTCATGCCTCTGGTCAGCTTGCTGAGCGAGATTCCACAGCATTGCGCTCTTTCAGCTTACGGCCTGGACAAGGCGCACAGCGATGGATACGCGACCCAATTCCTTGCTTCATGGTGACCACACGGGAAAGGCTGCTGCCACATTCGTCTGTTGAGCCTGAATGTCGCGAATGACCATATACTGCATGCGTTGGACGTAGGGCTAATGGTGTATGCAGCAAATGCATGTCCTGGTACCCTCGCCTGCCGGGTCGCACAGCGTTGGCCGCTTTAGCCGCTTAAAGCTTGTTACTCCGCTCAGTGAGCCCTTTTGCGGGTAGCTACTAACAATCACTTTCACTCTTCCGGCTTGGCATCTTCGTGCTTCCCATCTTCGGCCTCCAACCTTGCACAATAGATCCTGTGACCGAGTGTAATTAACGCAGGTTCCGCATCGGACTGGAGGGGCTTGGGATGCTTATCCTGCAGTGGCGCCGGGGAGCGGTTTCCGTCGGAAGAACGCACATATCCTGCATCCTACGTATGGGGCCATCTGCGAGTTCGCTTACCGATGTCATGGTAAGAGATCTCGGCCCAGGGGCTGGTGTCGTCTGTGAGAGGAACGCCTACGTCAATGGCCCATACCAGTGTCTCTGGCACGCCGGGGAGACAGGCAGTGCTTCCGACATGCATCGGTCCGCATTACCATCCGCGCCTTGCGTCCAAAGTCAAGCAGTGCTTTTACGAGCATTCGAGCATCTTGTCTCAAGCGCGGCTTTATATCAAGGCTAGCTGATCAGTCGGATCGACGATGGTGTGGTACTTGGGCTCACATCGCACTGGAATGGATCGCACAGCATCTAATGAAGCATTGTTATTTGCACGTGCGAAGATCTTCCACGCGCCGATGCACCCAATTGACCAATCATCCACCATTGCGGGCTCTGATCGGTCTCTGACACCTGGTTGTACGACCACGCCTATGCCGGTAGCGACGATTCTGGGTCGCGCAGCCGATGACCCGCGGCCGATCTGCTGCATTCATGCATGGTCTCCCCAAGGAAGAGACCTCGGGTCCGAACACCACATCGCTATCACACAGGGAGTACAGGCAATCCTCACGATGTGTTACAGTCTCAAGCCGGCGCTCCTCGCGACAAGACTAGTCTGTACGCTGGCGATCGTCCTATGGTCAGCCGGTCGTGTCGTCCCAGCCGTAAGATTAGTCCACTCGATCGGAATGGAAAGTACGTCGTGAGCAGGAAGTATGAGTATGCCACAGATTGCATATATACGCAGGATGCGCTCATTTGGACGTTTACGTCACCTCAGACGCAGCAACACTCAACACCATCACTGAAGGCCGACGTTCTCTTGACAATTCATCCCATCGCGATAAGACCCGATCCTCTCGCATGGTCTCGTCATCTGCGGGGCCCAAGATCAATCGTCCGCAAGAAGGAGGAGGAGGAAGCGGAGGCGGTGCTAGAGCGTAAGTTGTGTTTAGAAGAGACCATCTGATGTCCATGGGCTTACGGCCCGCCCAGAAGCCCGCAGTCGGTTGCAAGCACGCGCGCCACCAACGGCAGCGTTACTCCGACGAGCAAGTCCTCTGACCCTGCCAAGTCCAAGGATGAGGTGTCGCCCGCCATAAAAGACTGGCTCAAGGAGAAAGATCCGCATAAAGAGTTCTTCGTGAAAGGCAAGGCTTCGCAAACGAAGAGATCGAGCAACACCCGCTAAGACCGGAGCAACCACGACACCTGCAACCTGGCTCGCAACAGCCTGTAGATGCATCCCGACATACGAGACGAAATTACGACACCGGATATCCCATACGCGCTTTGCTTTCGGCTGATAAAGCCAAGACACTCATTATGCTCCTTGTGCGTCGCTCAGAGGCCAATGCACCACTGTGCCCGACTGTAGATGATGTGGACACGACGAACACATGATCCTGTATACGTTAATTAGCGTCTTAGACACCAAACAAACAAATTGCTTGCCTCGCGCAGGAAAGCCAGATTCACACTCACATCTGCAGTCAGTCTGACAGTCCCTGAATGCAATGCAACGCAACCACGTGTGATCTCACAACAGCAGACGAGGAAGTGGAAGGATATCTTGCTGTACTTGCATCGAATAGTCATCTGGCATCGAACAGATGAAGGCCACAGAGGAAGATAGCAGCCCAACGATGGGATTCGCACGACCCGGCGGTGCTTTCCCGACCTATTGCGATCCTTGAGTAGCCTGGCAGTGAGCTCAGCAGCAGGGTCGTGACGCCGAAGGGCCATCGTGCTTGTCAGATCCGGCATGCGCAATCATGAGACCATGTGTACGTCCGAGTTAGACAATCCATCATGATCGACCGGTCGATGAATTTGGGCTGTGTTCAGTGGTGCCATCGACGTGAGACAGGCAGCTGTGTCCCTACCTTTCGAAGCGAACACCGACGTCTGCTATCATTCGTGCGCGGTAAGCGGTCCTCTCCATTGTTATGTATAGTTTTACTAGCTAAGTCATACATATCGTAGGTCTCATCATGATGTCAGGAGCATCTACATTCGGACACAGTGCTGCACTGGTCTTCCTGTATCCTACAAAAGAAAGGCTCAATGAGGGCCGTATACGGACCAGCCGAATCTCAAGTGACCGTGGAAACAGAGGTTCGAGGAATGTCGTGGCTAGATCAGCCGAAGCCAGGCGTGCGAGGGATACCGGAAGTATGTCGTTGTGTGTATGTTTGCGTTTGCGTATACATGTACAAGCCGTAATACGTTGATGTCGTACGTCTGTCTCATTTGGCGCTGGCACCTTTGGTCGAGCTCTTGCCGTTCACAGCAATCTCAAGGTACCGTTCCGGCTTCTCCTTGAGCCAGATCCCTACGGCAGGTGAGACATTTGCCTTCGTGTCGCTTTTGCTGACTTGGCGCTTCTTCGGCGAGTTGTCTACCGAAGTGGAGCTGCAATTGGTGGCACGATTGCTTTGGATCGATGGCGGGCTGGTGGCATTGCCGTCAGCATCAGATAGTTGGCAGTCATCTACAATATACTCACGCTCTGGTGCCTCCTCCATTGCTGCTATCTGTTGCATTCTTCGTGTCACGCATAACTGCGATGTTTGTTGCTGCAATTAAGCAAGGCTTGGCGAATGAAGCAATGTGCGCTTGGTGACCTGGATCGAGGTTGTGATATATGAGGACGGTACGGATTCTGGCGGCCATAGTATATCTATGTGATCAGTCGTCCATTGTCGCGCGGACTCGGAGTTCCCGCAGATCGAAACTGTGCAACATTGCTGCATGGCGCACAAGGTGCGGTCGTGAAGGTCGCGGAAGCGATGAATTGGTCGGCAGCAAGTTTGTATGGGCATCGTCAAGTCAGTCTAGATGCGCGAGCGAAAGTAGGTGTGGCTTTGAGACAATCTGTCAAACTGCAGGGTGCTCGCTCCGGCAGCGCCCCACGCGAGAGAATGCCTGGTTCGATGCTCACTGCAGGGCGAAAGTAACACAGGAAAAGTGCCCAACGGCCGGGCATATCCTGCATTCCTACTTGTCTTCTACGTTCTCATTCATTGAGTATTGATGTAGTGGAGCCCACGTGCTTGGAGGTGGAGGCAGTTCCCTAAGAAGTGCGTGCAACAGAGGCTTGTCATTGACGGCTCCATGTGCGACCTGGTGCACGTTGTCTTTTCTGGCCCAGGTGTCGCAGACGATCCTGGCTCGGTACGAATGGACAGCTTGGGTTTTCAAGCATCGCATGCCATGGATGATACGTTGATCAGCACGAGTAGGGACCTGTATCGCTCAAGCCGGTACTTCGAGGAGCCTCGAGCTCTGCTTCCTGCACATCCGCCCGCTCCGGCGTCAACGGACGCATGCACCCTTCTCCGTACCTGAATGATATGCAATGCTTAGAATGGGTGAAGCTCTCCCGCCAACAGAAGCCTCTGCTCGTCGATGTATTCCCGGAAACTCCGATGATAAGCGCGATATCAAGGTAGGTGGTCGCACAAAGCCGCATTTGGTCTGAACCAGAGGGGTAAGGAGCGGAGGCAACTCGTAATGCAGGGCGCCTTCTGGGAGGTAGTAGCGGGCCGCGCAAGGCATTCTGAGACCTCAGACTACATCGTAGACTTCAGTCCCGCCAAGGAAACGTTCCTACTACTCATCCTCGGTCTGGGAACATTGACTGATCGTGCGGTGCTTGGAAGCGACAAGCCCCGACTTCAAATGTTGTGCGCCCTCTGATCCTGATGTCACCGCTCTTCGCACCGCTGCACTCAATATGGATACCATCGTTGGGCGGAAATCTCCAGAGGTCGAGCTGCGGGAGGCTGTTTGTCGGTAGGCAAGCGACGGCATGATATCGTCAGTGGAGTCCAAGGAGCAGGCGAGACTCGTATCGCCAGGTAGCTCTGCTTGCTGTTGTAGCTTCGAGGCGAGGTATGAGCAGTCTATGCGGCGTCGTATAGCTAACGTCTGAGAAGCAACGATCGGAAACAGAAGCACTTTTGCACTCGAAGACATCGGCTGGAGTCGATATAAGCAACAGCTGGGCTATCGTACACGACTGCACGGTGCAGCACCTAAGCAGCAGTCAAACCACGCCGACGGTTCATCAATGCGGCCCTAGTGAGCCAAGTCTCAACACTGCGATCATCGAGTGGTATTGTATATCGGTAGCATGTCTCCTGGCGTGCCCGACTCCGAAACAATCCAGTCGACGGCCGATGAAGCCATTTACGGCCCCACCGAGCCGGGACACAATCGGCACACAAGATTGTGGGCTTGAGGCTGTGTCCGGTGTGGTCGGCCCGAGACCGGTGGGCGATGTTTATATATGCTCATATGCTCATATGCTCACTGGCGAGCGTTTCCAACGCAACAAGATTGCATCTGCGGCTGACCGCAACCTCAAGCGTCGCGGAGCTGCCGCGATCACTGACATAAGTTGCCGCAAGCGAGGAAACCCGGCAAAGACCCAGCATAGCAGGCACCAGGCGCCAAGACGGTATAACCTCGATCGAGCGACCAGGCGCGGGAGCCGGCATTCGATACAACGCAGGAGATAGTGGTGCGGCTCCAGAGGCCAGCGCTGTGTAACGCGATCGCCAACAAACTCAGTCCTGGTATAGGCTACTGGCTTCATGTTGGACCTACTCGGCGAGTCGTCACTCGTTCTCGAGCCGGGCTTGACTCCGGGCCTCACGCCAGGCATACCCACTTGGGTGACAGGGCATCATCCTGAGGTCACCGATGTGACCGAGAATCAAGAGCGTCGGGACCGGTCAAAGCCCCGGCAACGCCGTGGATCACCAGAGACCCGATAAAGCCGGAACAGCGCCATGTCGCAACACTAAGCTGGCTGCTGCAATGATACCCAACAAAGTGGACCAAGCTTGAACCAAATCGCACGAGCGCATGTAGTAAGACACAGGCCTGTCCGGCTATTGGAACCCAGCGTGCAATCACAGTCGTTGGTGGGATCCAATGTCGCTTCGGGTCCACCGAGATGCAGACGCCAGAGGATGGTAGATAGCGATCGAGCCGAAGCAACAGCAGAAGATACTAGACGGTGATCGAAAACTGCATTCAAGTGAGCTAGGAGAGACGCTCCGTCGGTTGTACCATTTTCGACGACTAGGAACAGACAATATCGCTGCACTTGGAACAAGCTTCTCTGCATGTCAGGGCCCGTCATCCCCGACGACTATCCATGCCGCGCCGTCGCTCGACTCTCACACAAAGTGAGGAACGAACGGAGCGTTGCACAGGTAACGTCACGTTTGCGCGGTGGCTTCGATTGCCGCAGATCTTGACTGCGCCAGAGATCAGAGCTGAGCATGGTGCGCTGGCACAGCATTTATCGCGTGCGTCGCCTCGTCTCGTGACGTGAAGTGGCATCGCGTGAATAAGCGCTCTGTCAGCCTTGCGTCTTGATTATATCAATACCTTACAACGCCTATTGATGGTAGCGGGATAGGAGTTGGGCGATTTTTGATATGCTTGCACGGCTAGGATGGCGGCAGCAGTTTGAAGAGCGGTTTGTAGTACGCATCCCATGATGGTGCTATCATTGGTGCTCGCAGAGAATATTGATGTGCGGAAGGCCTGGCCGTGCCAGGCTGAGTATTTGCGATTGCGTAGATCTCAGCGCAGGTTCTTCAAATATGAGCAACAGAGGGCCCATGGGCGTAGCTGGAACTGAGTCGATAGTAACCTCGTAGCGATGCGAAAGTCGGAGTTTGCTAGCGGACTGCTTGATATTCTGTGAAGTGACCTTGTCTCACCGTTACTGCGTCTTGGTATGAGGCTGGGTGACAACGAACGTTACCGCTTACGCTCCCATGATCGCAACTCGTTCTCGAGCTTCGAGCGACCTTTACGGCTGCTTAGTGTCGCAAGTCTATATGGAGAGCTCGTCCAGATCTCCCAGACTATCTCTAAACATTCACGTGGCTCTAAGATGCCCAATGTCCGATGTATGAGCTCCAGGGTCGTTTGGGACAGGCGAGAAGGGGGCAAGCTCCATTGTCACCGACCCCTCATAGATCTTGCTTGGCTCGTGTGGCGATTTCTTTGGACATTGTGGCGATGCGGGTACGCTGGTGTACATTTGGGCGTCTTTGGGTGCATCGGACGCTTTGAGACCATCAGATGTGCATAGAAACTTACTGCGATGACGGTAGGGAAGGAAGGAAGCATTTGTGAGCGTTTGACGAGTGTATTGTGATGTGATGATAGCGTTTCTGTCGTGCAGGACTCCAGACCATTGTGATTGTACACGCTTCTTTGTGCAACGCCACGGTATGCAGCCTGCTAGAGGGCGACGGCGATAACCAGGCGCGAGGAGTCCATTCGGGGAGCACGAAAGGCAGGCGAAGCGGAAGCCCTCCATAGCCGCACAGGATCTCGGACAGGAATTTCTACTGCAGGCCATGAAAGAGCCATACGGTAGATCGATGGCACTTACTTCCTTCGGAGATGAGTCCAGTGTGAGTTCGCGCTATCTCTGCTATCTCTCAGTGCAAACATCCTCATCTTCGCCCAGAGGACGAGTCATCGGGCTCTCGACGTACTGAAGTTTTCGAGATTACTCCAGCTTCATGCTCTCAAAACGCGCCAGACTCTCCTCATACGCACGCTGCTCGCTAAGAACGTTCCTTAAGTTCTCCTGCTCCTTTCGTCTGATCTCCTCGCTGACTCTCTCACCGAGATCGTGGATTAACTTCTCTTGCTTCTTAACCTCGTCTGCAGCCTTAGCCATCTTGGGCTTGATCTTCTTAATCTCACCATCAGGATCCACCTTGCCCTTCAACTCCAGAAAGACGGCCACATCCGCAGATACCGGGTAGACAGCACAGCCTGCTGGCACGGACTCGCCCTGCTTGAGAACGGTGACAGTGCTCACGTACTTTCCAGAGAGCGTCTTGATCGATGCGAACTCAGACGATGCAGTCTCGTGAGCTTCATCACTGGAAGCCTGCACGTACGCCTTGCCGTCCTCCTTGATGCTGTACTCCTGCAGCAGCGAGCGGATACCCTTCGAGCAGCCCAGCACGATATCGTACGCACGCTCACTCTCTTTGTCGTCCAGAGCACTCTCGTATTCTGGGTAAGCCGCGATAACGATGCTCTTCGTCTTGTCGCCAGTCCGCCTCGGTAAGCGCTGCCACAGCTCCTCGGTCAAGAAAGGCATAAACGGATGCATCATCCTCAGCCCGGTATCGAGAGCGGTGTACAGCGTATTCCTCGCACTACTGCTCTCCTCCGGCGTACCATCGCGGATAATGGACTTGCTGTTCTCGATGTAGACATCGCAGAGATCGTACAGCCAGTATCCGTGTAGCGCCTGCGTGGCCTGCGAGAACTCACGCGCAGCAAGCGACTCGTTGACCTTCTTGGCAGCGTCGTTGAGCTTGTGCAGGATCCACCGCTCAGGTAGCGACTCCTTGCCAGTCTTGCCGCCCTGGACCGGAGGCGCGTAGTCCTGAGGTAGAGCGCCGAGCACGTACTTGGTAGCCTGGTAGATCTTGTTGCAGAAGTTGCGGTAGCTGCGCATGACCTTGACGTCGAAAGCGATGTCGCCGCCACCCGTGGTGTAGTTGATCAGAGAGAAGCGCAGAGCATCGGCGCCACATTCGTCAATACCATCCGGGAATGCCGACTTCTGCCACTTCGAAGCGCGCTCGATCTCCTTGGGCGCGAGATTGCCGGTCTTGAGCTTGCCGGTCAGATCATCCAGACTAATGCCGTCCATGATGTCCACCGGATCGATGACATTGCCGAGCGACTTCGACATCTTGCGGCCTTCCGAATCGCGGATGAGCGAGTGGCAGTACACCTCGGTGAAAGGCACCTTGCCCGTCATCTTCAGCCCAAACATGATCATTCTCGCAACCCAGAAGAACAGGATGTCCCATCCAGTCTCCAGCATTTGTGTCGGGTACAGCTTCTCCAGATCGTGCGTCTGCTTCGGCCAGCCAAGCGTGGAGAACGGCCACAGACCAGACGAGAACCAAGTATCAAGACAATCCGGATCTCGCTGCAGTTCGAACTCCTTGCCCGGGAACTTCTTCTGCGCACGCTCGCGCGCCTCCTGCTCAGTCTGCGCGCAGATCCAGTGATCCGCCTCTGTGTCATACTCCGGCCCATCCTTCATCTTCACGTAATAAGCTGGGACCTGGTGACCCCACCACAGCTGCCTTGACAAGCACCAATCGTCGATACTCTCCATCCAGCGATAGTAGGTGTTCTCCGAGTTCTGCGGCTTGAGCTTGATCTCGCCGTTCTTCACGACCTTGATGGCGGGCTCTGCAAGCGGCTTCATATTCATCCACCATTGCGGCTTCAAGATTGGCTCGATCACGTCTTTCGATTTCGAGCAGAGTGGGATGGACATCTTGTTGTTCGACTTCCCCATATACAGACCTAATTTCTCAAGCTCGTTGATGACGGTATACCGCACGTCGAACCGCTTCTGGCCTTCGAATTGACCGGCATTCGAGTTCATTGTGCCGTCATCGTTGAGAATGTTGATGAACTCAAGCTTGTGTTCTTTGCCACGCTTGAAATCGTTGAAGTCGTGGGCGGGAGTGATCTTCACGGCACCAGTACCGAAGTCCTTCTCCACCGTGTCGTCACCGAAGATGGGCAGCAAACGGTCGACAAAAGGATGCTTGACCTTCTTACCCAGCAAGTGCTTATACCGGTCGTCGTCCGGGTGCACAGCAACGCCACTGTCGCCAAGCATGGTCTCCGGACGGGTGGTTGCAACCTCGATGGTCTCATCCGTGCCATCAACCGGGTACTTGAAGTTCCAGATGCTGCCGAACTCGATCTTCTTGTCGTAGCCAGGCACATCAATCTTCGTTGAGCCTTCCAGCTCCTTCTGGTCGACCTCCAGATTCGACAAGGCGGTAGTTAGCTGCGTGCACCAGTTGACGAGCCTGTTTGCACGGTAGATCAAACCCTCGTCATGCATCTCCACGAACGTCTGCCGCACAGCAGCCGAAAGGTTGTCATCCATGGTGAACGCTTCCCTCGTCCAGTCCATTGAACCTCCTAACCGCCTGAGCACCTTGTTGATCTCCTTGTGATAGTCCTCCTTCCACTCCCACACACGCTCCACGAACTTCTCGCGGCCCAGATCATGCCTCGTCGTGCCATTCTCCCTGTTGTACAGCATGTTCTCCACCACACTCTGCGTTGAGATACCAGCATGATCGCATCCAGGCACATACAACACCGTCAAGCCCTTCATACGATTCCACCGGATCATAGCATCTTGTAATGACGTCGCCAGAGCGTGCCCGATGTGCAGCTTGCCGGTCACGTTCGGCGGCGGTATCGAGATGACAAACGAGCCAGCCTTCTTCACCTCACCACCTTCAGCAAAGTCCGGCTGGTGAAAGCCTTCCTTCTCCCACCAATCATACCACGCGCTCTCCACCACAGACGGTATGTACGCCTTGTGATACTCATCGTCCAACGGCTTGAGTATCTTCTTCTCGCCCTTGGGCGTGTCCTCTTTATACGGCGGGAGCTTCTCCTGCTCCTTCTTCTTCTCCTTCTGCTTGGGCTGCGACTTGGCTGCGAGGTCCTTCTGCTTCTCCTGCTTCGCGGCAAGCTTAGCAGCCTTCTCGGCCTTTTGGCGTTCTCTGGCTAGCTCACGTTCGGACTTCTCCTTCTTCTCGCCGTTCTTGTCGCCGCCGTCCTGACCAGGAGCATTGACGCCCTTGTGATCGCTGTTGGCTGCTTCGAGGATGGCGGATTTGGCGTCGTCGGAAGGTGGTGGAGGCTGGCCGGAGACTGGGCCCGTCTTCTCGCCTGTAGGATTGTGGGAAGCAGCGTTCAACGCCATATTGTTGTAAAAGGTCCGTCGAGGAGTATAGAATCGAATGTAGGGCGAGCGCCGAAAAAGCGCTCGGCACAGTATCTTGCCCGTACGATCAATTGTGGAATCTCAGTCCTTGTGGTCGAGCTACGTAGGTTGGGCGTATGTGCAGTGTATGAAAAGCAAAGCTCTGTTATCGGGGAGTCTTGGAGTCACTATATGAGTCGAGCTATCAAAAGTTCAAACAGAAGCTCCGCAGCTTGCAGTGGTGCGATCATGCCATACCGCTGGTAGTATATCATGGTCCAGCGCACGGATCCGGCCTTGCCTCGCCTTTCCACAACCCCAAGGTACTTTGCTTTCTTCTGAGCGGTGACAACACACATGATAAGGATAAGGAAGTAGGAGATGAGACGGGTCGTTGATTTCGTTGCTACGGCTATTTACCATACCACTGCGCTTGATACTTCCACTCCTGCACACCCAAAACGAGCGACGCCGCCCTGTAAACCTCTCCCAAAAGGAGACTATGCTGCCGGGGCCTCGTTGCCGATGATTCTTCGAAGACCATGTCAATCGATTCTTCAATGAGCATACAGCCTTGGGCGTTTTAGCCTCAATCCTCGTGGCTGAATTCCTTGACGAAAGCCAGAGCACGGTCGAGGTCGAAATCACCAGCGGATACCATGCGCAAGTCTAGCCCATGCCACGTATACGGACCAGATGCTTTCCTGGCGCTTTATGTGATTGCATTGGTCGAATCGGTACTTAGCATTCCTCTCTCATCCAAAGTCTCCCTAGTGGTCCCATCCAAGCTCCAGACGCCACCACAACGTTGACCGAACAGCAGGAGCGAGCGATTCATTGTGGTCCGTCGATTCCGGGTGTTGTTCGCAGCAACACCTTCTGCTCGAGTGCCTGCTGCATATGACGAGAAGAATAGCTCCATATCGAACCCGCCCTCCAGAAGCTCCTGCTCGAATACGTTCATGTGTATGCCGCATTGCAAGTCGACCTCCTTGATGTTGGGCAGAGACAGGGCAACTTCGTCCAGTATCCGAGTCGCACCTTGCTCTACGCACAGCGTTAGCCGGCGTCCGCCGCGACCTTGTTCTGGACACAACACGTACCTTCGATCTGCGTCCATCCGCTGGCGAACATCGTCGCCTTCAACGACGTACACTGCTGCAGTCTTGCTAGCAAAGATGCCGTCTGCTGATGGTAGTGTGCTGCTGGCCTCCCGCCGATATCGAGGCTGGCGGTCACGACCACTTTGGCGTGTTGTAGAGGCAGTATTTCCTCGTACTCAGACCAAAATTGCTTGCTCACTTGGACCAAAGACCGTCGGGAACATGCTGACAGAGTGATGTCGAACGAATCGAGGTAACAGGACATATTGTAGTCTACACCCTCCTTCAAGCATCCGAGTTCCTCGTACACCATGTTGCGCATCTCTCTCGGCAGGTCGAAGAAGCGGAAGGCGTCGCGTTGAACCTCGGGACCGGCCATGATGAGGTTTGTCGACTGATAGAGTTGCCCCTCTCACTCTGTGCAGAAGTTGAAAGAGAACGAAATTGCACATCCCCGCTTAAAGCGTCGAAGTGAATATTGATTGGGCCTATGTTTCGGAGGTAAGAGTTGACGTCATTTGCATGTGAAAGATCTGCAAAAGCTGCTCATTGAGGCAGGAGTGAACGCCAAGCCGATCACACAATACAAAAGTCTTCCTCAGACTCCGCTTTGAACTCATGTGCACCATCAACAACCTTCGTGCGACCACCGACCTGGAGGCCACGATGACTCTCAATCAGCAGTGTCGCCTCTTGGCACTACCGCGCGAGCTACGGGATGCCATCTACCTGCACGCTGGCACAGAGAGCGACATTGCCGAACAGTATGGAGACGGACCGAACGTCACTTTGCACAACGCGCTCAACCTGAACCTCCTCCTCACCTGCAGCCAAATCCGTGACGAGTACGCCGAGATATGGGTGCAAGGTGCCGACATCTAAGTCATCGTCTCCACCGACCTCAAACTGCGTCTCGACGACACCATCCTCCCCAAGAGCTTTCCGCGCGACCTATTCAGCGGCAAGCTCAGGAGCTGTGACCTGATCGTTGACCTAAACGACTTGTGTCACGTCTTTCCACTTCCTCACACCTCTGAGCGGTCTCCTCCGACCAACACAGGCACGTCCTGGACCCTGACTGAAAGGATCACGTACCGAGCCTCGACATTGCTCAGCCAGATGGGGCAATGGCTTCCACATGTCGGACACGTCAGACTGCTCATTGTCTGGCGTAAGAGCAGCTTCCAATTCTACCCGAACATGCTGGAGACTGGAGATCTGGAGCCTTCGTTCATCAGGGGGATCAAGGACAGCAACACATTATATGCCAGCCGTGACGGCCTCACCATCCTTTTCATGATGAGGACACCGCTGCAGATGGAGATCGAGCGAGTCAGAGAGATGGATCCGGGTCTGTCACCCTACCCTCACCCTATTCCCGGGTCACGTTCAACTGCGCAGTTTCGGGCTCGAGATGGTCACTACAGTACGGTGATCACTCGAAGCGATGGAGGACAATACCACGTCAAGGAGTCCAGCCAAACCGCCCAGTACCTGCTTAGCCCTCTGCGACATGCGGAAACTGTGGCGCTGCACGCCGGAGATGGCCTAAGCTTCTACGGGTGGGACGCAACATTCGTGGGGACGGAGGATCATTGAGAGGAGCTCCGAGCAGTAGATCGCTGGTGAGGAAGGCAAAGGAGGCAAGATGGCTATGGAATGGGCAAGGACAGTAAGGTTGCCAACGTTGGTCTGTCACATCAGTATCAGTGTAGCAGAACATCCGGGTGGGAGAATAGACTTGGTGGACGCGAGATACAGCGTAATGCACTTCATCAACATATCAGCATGGTTCCCTTTGCTCGCATTGCGCTCTTAATACGGCGAAGTATGTGAATAAGTCTCCGGATCCTGTCGCCAGCAAAGACGACCGGCGAAAGCAGGAAGTCTGAATGGACGTTAGAAGTGAATGGAAAGAATGGCTGGTGAAAGTCAAAGCTTTCGGAGTGCTCTGTTGCCGTTTGCATGTGACCACCGCTAATGAGGCAGGAGCGAATGGGAGCCTTGGGAGGGGGCCCGTGCTGCCGTGCATCAGACATTGAGTTCTCTTTCGCTTTCTCAGCATCGCAACTGCATCAACAACGATCCAAGTACCGACAGGTCAGGTTACCATCATGGCCTCCAACCAGCAGTGTCGCCTTTTGCGGCTGCCCCGCGAGCTACGGAACGTGATTTACCTGTACGCCGGCGTGTACATCGGCTTCCCTTCCATCAGCCAGAAAATTGGTGGTTGTTGCGTCATCTTTGACAACTGCCTCAACTATAGTCTGCTCAGAACCTGCAGGAAGATACACGACGAGTACTCCGAGACATGGTCGCAAGGCGCAAATGTCCATCTCATGGTTTACGACCCCCTCGAACTGAGCCCGGATAACCTCTCCCTTCCGAAAACGTTCCCGTGGCAGGTACTGAGCGGCAAGTTCCAAGCTTGTGGTCTCATGATCAGTCTCGAGGTCCTCTGCCAGGCCCTGCCGAGAGAAGATGTGGCGGCGTTTGTTTTGAATCACTTGGTGGATCCGAAGTCGGTGGAGACAGAGACCTCCTGGACGCCTTCATCAGCAATGGTCGCCCAAATCCCGACTGCACTAGGACGGCTGAAGGAGTGTTTACCCAACGTTAAGCACGTCGATCTGAAAATCACTTGGCGCAATAGCATACAAGAGTTCCAAGACATGCTCATGTGCGGGTTCCTCCAACCTTCACTCTTCGCGGCCATCGAGGGCGGTAGCAGCATACCATACGCAGATGGGGGAAGACTCAACGTCTCTTTCATGATGGAGATACCGCTGCACATGGAGATCGATGACCGCTCTGATGCCTCCAGAAACCAAGTGTTCACGACTGCCTTCTCCGATTCGGTATCCGCTGGGCCGTTGGAGGATGGTAGTTTGAAGGTTACTCGGGCTGGTGGCAAGACATACATGGTCAAGCAGTCCGAGCAGAGGGCCCTCTGGGTTCTCCAGCCATTGCGACCCGCAGAGCACCAGTGGCTGGAGCAGGAAGGACAGGGGTCCTACTTTGGATTCCGGGCGAGCTTTTCAGGAACGGTGGCACACTGAGCCGGCCGCTAATAGCAGGGAGGCGCCATCGGTCAACTCAAGGGCGAATGGAGGTGTGCCGATGGCCTCGCAGAGATCAGGCTGGGTCGAGAGTGGTTCGGCTTGCCACAAGCTAGACACAGGTGGGAAAGTTTCGGTGCAGCACTACGTTCAATACTGCACTTGGTATGGGCGGATGCCCGTCATTCATGCCTCATAGATGAGTCAGCTCAGAGGCTGGCGTTCGTCTCAATGTTCATAGAGCGAAATGCGACTCAAGTCTGCGGATGTTTCTAATCACCAACACCAACACTCGCTATGACCCTGCGACGCTTACGTAGTACGATAGCGAACGCGAAAGCGGCGTCATATCCCTGCAACAACAATGCTTCGACACTTTCGTCTTCAAAGATCTCGATCCAGAAGTGACCGAGCGATGGCTGCATGAAGCTAGCCTCAAGTCTACAGGCCTTTCAGCTGAGTATTCGTCTTCGCACAGCTGGCTGAGTCAGCGGGAAGCCTTGAGCAATAAGCGCCTCAAAAGCAATGCATGGGCAGCAAGCTCGAACTGAGGCATACATAGACACTCGGCCTGCCATTGTACTGTGCGTGTTTTCTTTCAAGATCTTCCACAATCTGCCCATCACCACTACACTTCCAATCCCGATAATGTCCACTCCAAGCACCACCAAACCAGCCATCGTCATAGTCCCCGGCGCCTGGCACGAACCCTCCCAATACACTCTCCTCACCACCCGCCTCGAAACGGCAGGCTACACAGACATCACAACCTGCGACCTCCCCTCCAACTCCACCAACGCCACCCCACCGGTCCCAGGCCTCTCAAGCGACATAGCCTTGATCCGCGCCGCCATCATAGCCTACATCGACCGAGACCAGAATGTTGTCCTCGTGCTCCACAGCTTTGGTGGACTCACTGGCCCGGCCGCCGCCAAAGATCTACGGCCGGGGGGTAGAGAGAATGGCAAAGGCGTACTAAAGTTAGTGTGCTTCACCGCCATGACGTGCGAAGACGGGGTGTCCTGCCTAGACCTCAGCGGCGGCCAACACGCGCCTTGCGTGCACTTCCCTCTACCGGAACCGGAGAATAAAGGGGTTTCTGGTGTTCATGATCCGGCGCATTTCATGTACAAGCTCTGCACTCCCGAACTACAAGAGGAGAATGCGAAGAAGTTGAAATTGCTCAGCGATGCGACGTGTCATGATCGGAATCATTATGCGGGTTGGAAGGACATTGATACCTATTACTTGATTTGCGAGAAGGATAATGTGTTCCCGGTACCTGTGCAGGAGGTCTTTAGTTCAGGGCCTGGTGGGAGATGGAAGAAGATTGAGAGGTTGGAGGCGGATCATAGTCCGCAGCTGAGTAGGCCGGATGAATTGGCGGAGTTTGTTGTGAGGTGTATTGAGGATGATAGCTGAGATAGGAGACTAGAGTATGAGCACACCGTCTCTGATCTCATTAGTCGGGTGGGCTCTGCTGGAGCATAGCGTTCGTAGAAGAGTATCCATATGCCATGGCAGTTCATCTCTACCGGCTGAAAGAACGGCGTCGCGTTGCGCCTTCGACTAGGTGTCGACTCACAGCCCATTTCAGCCCTCATTCCTTCCTTTAGGCTTTGCAGTGATCGGTATGATCGTAATTGATGTTCCTTGCTGAGTTTCGTGAAGAAAAAGAAGCAGGTTATCGGTGTCACCTCGCCAATGTTCGAGGCGAATGGAGCTAGTCTCGAAATAGCCACGCGAATCCATGTCGGCATGACGCAGATTTGGGCTGCGAGGGGCATGCGAACCACGATCAATGTTTGCTTCCATGCTCCATATCGACTGCGCCTCACCTCGACACCGGTCCGAGTGACTCTTTCGCCAGAGCCGCAGAGTGTACAAAGGGCGGTCGGTCCTTCACCGTTCATCCTGCAAACTTCCGCATACTCGCCGAACCGCATCACGAACGCCCCGCGCCGAGACGCTATATCCCTCGAGTCCATTGCGCATTACGTCTACTTTGGGAGCTCGTGATCGCGTGAGAGTGGCGACGCGACCGGTAAACGGAAAGGCTATTGTACGGCGTCGCGAACGATCATCAGCCGTATCTTCTAGAAGCCGAGACTAAGCGGCATATCGTGATGGCATACAATCGTGGCTACAACCCTGATGCTCTGCCTGCGTGAGTCGCTTCCATTTCATTCGCTTTGCTTGGTTAGAAGACATTCGCGAAATACATGACAGCGTATCACTTTGGACCGCGACAGCTGACTCGCTACGGCTACTCTAGGCACGCAGAGCCGGAGCAAGCAGCGGCGATGATGGGCAACGGACCTCCACCACCACGACAACACAGCAGCTCAATGGGCTCGAACTACAACAAGCCCGTCCCTCCTCCGCCGCAGAACCTAAGACCGCAAGATGGGTATGGGAGGCCACAACAGGGACAAGGATACCAACAAGCACCTGGCGCATACAACTCAGGTCCACCACCGCTGCAGAACCAAGGCTACAACAACCTCGGAAGGCAGCCATCACCAAGGTATGATCAGTACAACCAAGGCCCGCCTCCACCACAGCGATATGGCAGCCAAGGCGGTGGTTACGGTCAGGGCGCGCCACCACCTCAGCGCAACCCTTTAACATCACCTCCGCCACCGGCAAGCTACGGCCAAGGCCCACCACCGCAAGGCTACCATAACCGCCCTCCGATCCCCGAACAGCAGCGCCCACCTACCGTAGCTCCTCCGCAAGCACCCCGCGACGGCAATGACCGCGATGCGCTCTGGCCCCTCTTCCTCCAAGTGGACAAAGATCGCTCAGGGCAGCTCTCAGAAGAGGAGCTTCGCCGCGCCTTGGTAAACGGAGATTACACAGCTTTCGACCCGCACACCGTCAAGATGATGATTCGAATGTTCGATACCGACCGCAGTGGGACGATCAACTTCGACGAGTTCTGCGGGCTCTGGGGTTTCCTGGCTGCGTGGAGAGGACTGTTCGATCGGTTCGACGTGGATAGGTCTGGTAACATCAGTCTACGAGAGTTCGAGGATGCGTTGGTGGCGTTTGGGTACCGGTTGAGTCCGCAGTTCGTCCAACTTCTCTTCAGCACGTACGCGAGGAGCAAGTCAAGAGGGCGAGGCGACGACTACGAGAGGGAGAAGGTGCTGTCGTTCGACCTCTTCGTACAGGCATGCATCAGTCTGAAGAGGATGACGGATGTGTTTAAGAAGTACGATTCGGATCGGGATGGGTATATTACGTTGAGCTTGTGAGTGCACACCTTCAGAGTCAAATGAGTGAGATGATGTGTGCTGACTTGATGGTGATTAGTGAGGAGTTCCTGACCGGTGCGCAAGCCCTCTTCCTGTTCAATTCCATATCGGCCAACACCGACACGGGACTTTACTGACGACCGATGAAGAAATACTCAAGCAGAGATGAGACGATACCGCCTCCGACAGCAGCTCAGCAAAGAAGCCAGCTCCTTAGTAGACCAAGGAGAGCGCCAGTCCGCCTGGAGCAGGAATACCAGGCTGAGATGCAAAGGAGGGTCTTCATCTACTGGAATGCATCAGTTGGGAACCACGCCCTGGTTGGCCTGCACTCCCATACACTTGAATAACAGCTCCGGTAGATTGGAGAGGCCCTTGGGTAGCAAATATGCCCCGCCGTAAGCGAAGAGATACTGTGAGACGGCTTTCAGGGTGGCTGAAGGCAGGAAAGGGCACGAGAAAGGGACGGGTGCATCAATAAGAGTAGATTAAGCTACAGCATGATACCAACGTGCCTACGAATGACAATGAGATTGAGAAGCAGAATCTTCTACGATCACCAAGTGCGCATTCGACCCAATGCTTTTGCTGCTAGTATGAGATGAGCGCTGGAGTCGAATGCAACGCTAGCAAGCCTTGTTCCCTACCCT
The DNA here is from genome assembly GCA_022814695.1 of Neocatenulostroma microsporum. NCBI lineage: Eukaryota > Fungi > Ascomycota > Dothideomycetes > Mycosphaerellales > Teratosphaeriaceae > Neocatenulostroma > Neocatenulostroma microsporum. The sequence goes on from JAKLLW010000460.1 coordinate 20,375, forward strand.
TCCCTTTTGAACACCTCCAGACCGTAGAGAAAGCTGTCGATGACCAGTCAGGGCACAACGGTCACTTGTATACTGTAGTCGTCTCAGCCTTATCCATATCATACCCCTCCGCCAAGCAATCTCGCTCTTACCGCATGGAGCCTTCAGCCCCTCCTAGCGCCAGATTAAGTGGATCTCACCCCCTAGCGCACGAGGTCGTCTACTTCTGCAACCCTCTCCACGCTCTCTATTTTAAGTACACTACACTTCCAGAAACTTAGGCGTCATCGTCAATCCTGACCATCGCTGTGGGGTCGTCGATTACCAGGCCAGGACATCCATTAACTTGGTTTGCGCGTTTCGCCGCGTTGTTTGGAAACACTAAACAGGCGCGACGTCTTGGGGAGTGTTGCGTCGACTGCGTCGTCAGCTCAGCTTCTCCTCGAGTGCTTGCGCACAAGGCGGCGTGTTTCTTGGGACGCCACGCTCTGGCGCCGGTTGATGCGCGTCTGAGCGCGAAGGAAGTCGAATATGGGCAGGCGCAAGATTGAGGTTCGTGTTGTCGCGATTTGCTCACGTCGTCAGTGTCTGAGCTGACATTGCGACACAGATCAAGCCCATTCGCGATGACCGCAACCGGTACGAATCCATCGCACACCCTTCACTTAGACACTCACTGACATTGACATAGCTCCGTGACCTTCCTCAAGCGCAAAGGCGGCCTCTTCAAGAAGGCGCATGAGCTTTCCGTCCTCTGTTCCGTCGACGTCGCTGTCATCATCTTCGGCCACAATAAGAAGCTGTACGAGTATTCTTCATCGGACATCAACGAGATCATCGGTAGATTCCAATACTATGGCGGCGCGCATGAGCATAAGGGACCAGTGGACTTTGCGGATAAAGGAGGAGATGGCGACGATGAAGACGAGGAAGGTGGGGAGGATGGCGGCGACGAGGCAAGAGGCACACCCGACCCGAACCATCCCATGATGCACCCGCAGATGCAGAACCATCCTGGCTTCCAACATGTCGTGAGGCAAGGGACACCGTCAGGATCGCCACCGATGCACAATGGACAAATGCCGCAGTTCGTGAGGGGGCCATCGCCGCTGCCACCAGGTATCTCCCGGCCTTCGTCAAGAGCAGCTCAGCATCCCGGCGTGCCTGGCCCACAGCCGGGACACATACGCAGGACAAGTTCGAACCTAGTACCACAACACATGCAGCAGACGCAAGGCCAGCCACCTCAAGCGAGCTACGCTTACACGCCCAACCCACCCTTCTACAACCCTCAGGCTGCCGCTCAGATGCAACAACGGCCGGTACAGCAAGGACACCAAGCGACCTACCCGCCTCCATACCCACCGCAAGCGCCCCACCCGCAGATACAACAGGCCTTCATGCAAGATCAGCGACGAGCGTCAGGACCACCAGCCTTCCCTCCTCAGCCACCACCACAAGCGAGCATGCAACGAGAGTTCCTACAACCGCCGCAACCCCGTCCACACCCATCGCCACAACCACAGCAAGGTCCACAGAGAGGTACACCGTCGCCACAGCCGCCTCAGCAACAGTTTGCAAGCCCGCCGATGCCACAGCCCAAGCCCCTACCTGCGCATGCCAAACAGCATAGCATATTCACGCCTATTGACGACAGCAGATCCATGCTCGCGCAGCACTGGGGCTCGACCAGCAATATGGATCCGAAGATTGACCCGGCTATCAAGCAAGAAGGTGGACCTCGTGCGGCATCCATTGACATAGCGGCCATGCAACGCGATAAGCAGAACGCGCAAATGCAGAGACCCAATGGCACATCACCTCGACCGCCACCTGCAAGATCGCCGAGACCGCCGCAGCCTCCTCAACGGACCACGAGCACCTCTAGCATGCCAGCCGGGCCTAGTAGAGTGAGCACTAACAAGTCGGATGCCAAGCGGCCAAGGTTGAACCTACAAATACCGAGCGAGCAATCTGGCGATGAGGGAGGGACGGGCTCTGCTCCGGATGACACCGCAACAGGGCCGCCGACAGGAATACAACAACATCAAGATCGAGTGGTACTACCTCCACCGTCGCCGAGTGCAGGAGCACTGCTATCAGCAGGCGCACAAGGACCACCGAACCCGTTTGCCAGACCAGCACCGCCCATGAGTACGAACCCACATGCTATGAACAGAGACGCCAACCATATCGAGACGCCCATCAGTGCCTTACCGAGCAGATTCATGTCTGATAACTTGCTACCGTCGCCCAGTACGTTCTACCCGGAGTGGGGCTTTGGAAGAGGGGATCCGAACATGCCTTCGCCGCTCAACTTCCAGACACCGATCATACCTAATGGGGGGTGGAGGGAAGAAGATAGGAAGAGGGCGTTGGAGGAGGCAGAGGGAGGGGACGCGAAGAGGACCAAGCCCTAGCAAGGTTTGGGTCTAATTCGCCGTGTGCCCGAGACGGTCATAACCGGGGTTGTGGTGCTGGTCATAATGACGGTTTTAGTGGTAGCAGCGGTTACCATAACCCTGCGTGTTTTGTTCGGTCCTTCATGGGCCACCACGGTACCTAACAAATAACGAGCATGAGAATGAAAAATACTCTACACCTAAATAGCAGGCTTGTGCACCATCCCACGAACAGCATTTACCTATTGTGCCCCTATATTGCCCTCCCAGCGTCAATGCAGGCTCGATTTTCTTGGAATAACTTTCGGAAATGGGTACATGTCAGCAAAGGCAGCTTATCTTGGATCTCAGATCTGGAAGATTGACGACCTTGCTCGATATTGCACCATCCCAGAAAGAAGCCTTAGTGTTCATAGGCTGCATTGCCCTCCCAGCGTCAATACGGACTCAATGTGCGCGAAGAATTTTACGGAGAGTGTGCCTGCCAGCAACAGCGGCTTCCTACTAAACTTGCACTATCCCACAGAGAAAACCTGCTGATGAGGGCATGTATTGCCCTCCCGGTGTCAATACAGGCTCGATTTGCTTGGAATGTTTTCCGGAGATAGGTACATGGCAGCAATAGCAGGTCATTTTGGATCTTAGATCTGGATGATCGATCTTACACCATCCCCGGAAGAAAATTTGGTGATTGTAGTCTGTATCGCCCTTCCAGCGTCGATACAGGCTCGATGTGCGCGAAGAATCTTACGGAGAGTGTGCCTGCCAGCAAATGGTGTCCAAGCCGATTCCAAGGATGTCGGCCGATCAATACCGCGTTTACGACTTGCTCACCACAACCACGACTAGTACCATAGCGGACCACAAGCACACTCACGACGAGATCGGCTAGCTAGAGACGGCAGAGCGGGTCACAATGAGAACCAGCAATAGCTTCACAAGCAAGATCGGCCAGCCAGAGACGGCAGAGGGGGTTACAATGAGAAGCAGCAATGGCTTCACAAGGAAGATCGGCCAGCCAGAGACGGCAGAGCGGGTCACGATGAGAAGCAGCAATAGCTTCACAAGCAGTGGTACGCTTCTTCCTCTATATCACTGCGGGTTGTCTACTCATAACGCACAGCGGCTACCAAAATCTTCATCTCACGGCTCTCGACTATGCTCCTTACGATCCTCATCTGCCTGATCTGTATAACTAGTGTCTAAGCCGCCGATCCCAAGGTTATGTTGCTCGATGAATACCGATTGTACGACAACAAGTACTTCCATCCCGGAGTGACAGATTTCCTCGAGGAGCTGAGAGAGCTGGCGAGCAGCGGCATGAAGACAGAGCTCGACGAACAGCAGCAGCACGAAGACAGAGCTCCACGAACAACTGTTCTCTTTCTAACAGACTCTGTACACGCAAGAATACTGCCCAAAGAGGATTGTTCCTTTCGTTGCCTATAACGAGGATTCTGAAGAAATTGGAACTGGCATTCTCGACGCGAGCTGCAAGACTCACACCGTAACTTATACCGTCACTGCAACTCCTACCGACCCTGCACCTCCTACTAACCCCATATCTCCTACCGAGCCTATACCTCCTACCTAGCCTCTCTGCGACTTCGGCTGTACTGACGTTTTCAGACTTCCAACGGAACGTGTCGCCTAATCGCTCGAGGAAGAACCACCTGCCGTCACTGTCTCGTCGCAGAGCGTCATCTTCTTCTCCTGGCTCTTGGAGAGCTGTCGCAACAATGTGGTTATGTGGCTGCACGGTCGTTCATCTTCCGGCAGCGTACATGGTGTCGCGATCGCAATTCTAGTTTGTTGATGTACATAGTAGGGAAGCTGCGCGCTTTTGAAAGGGAAAGGGAGTTGCGAAAGCGGAAAGCGGCGCAGCCTCGTGACCGGAGAATACTAGTTGAGAGACTTCTCAGCCCGCAGCTTTGTGGAGCTACTCTCCGTGGTCGTATCTGAAGTGCCTGGTATATCACGAAGAGGTTGGCGGTGTTGGAAGATAGGAAGGTTGGATGGCCTTACAACTACCTCCATGGTATGGTACCTCTGAGAGAGGACCTCCGCAGTCTCTTGCACTGACAGCACCACCCCAAGCACCCTATGAGGCTGTTTGAGCGGTGGTCCCTGAGTACAGTGGCTTATTGCAATCGTACCATAGGCTCCAACTCCGACTGGCCAAACACCTTCGTCGCCAACACCTCTGAGAATGTCGGCTTCCTGTTGAACTTGCACCATCCCAAGCACAATGTCCACTTGATAGGGGCCTGTATTACCCTCTCAGCGTCACTGCAGGCTCGATGTAACTCGAAGAATCCTGCGGGAATGTGTACATACCACCTGCAGCGATGGCGGCTCATATCTGACCTCAGATCTGCTATATTGGTGACTTGCTGGCTTGGCCGGACGGTGTACATCCCACGAACAATCTCTGCTCATTAGGGGCCTATATTGCCCTCCCGGCTCTGATGGTCTCCTCATCTGCACGATATTGCCGTCTGGAGATGTACATGTACAGCAATGGCAGCTTAGGTTTGATCTCTGGTCCACTGCTGAAGTGGCATCGCCTGATTTCAAGCTCCTATATTGGCCTCCCTCTGTCGCTCGAAAGCTCAAAGTCTCTACGATGGTTAGCAACGACGTATTCCATCACCGACCTTTAAAGTTTAACTTCATGTTGTCCTGCCGTGGGTTCTACCTTGGACTCTCGACACGCAAGATTGCGTTCCTGCCAAGGGTCGGTGACAAGGGTGATTGCCGCCCTCCCCAAGAGTCCATTCGTCGAACTGGCTGTTGAGTTGAGCTCTCGACGACTACGAAGGACTCCTCGCGGAGAGACAGCGTAGACCGATCCAAAACTCATCTCTAAAGGAAATGGGCGTTATGCATCTATCACATAGCTCTCTCGTACGCTCGTAACAGATACGCTTGTGTGTTTGAGATCGTGAGCGTCCGTTGTCACCGACCGCAGCACGTGAGATCGCGTGCCTGCCCTGAAACGCGGAGATTCGAGCTTCGACAACTTCCACCTCCGCTATGTACCTCCATACCTTCCTTCCCCGTTAGCTTGACTGTACCTTACCCCCGTCTACCTCGACCGCATTTCAGCTACTCAAGTTCACTGCACATAATGGCAGATGCTACACGCTTTTCCGCCCTGCCCGGCTACGATACCGCGCCTGATGTTTACGAGACGCCTGACTTGACGGACGGTACTGCTACTACCGTGCAGACATCTCCGCGCTCACCTGCCGAAGAGTCTGTGACTAGCGAAGAAGAGGATGAGGAAGAAAGTTATGGCGTCAGCAGACGGAGATTGTACCCAGAGCGCGCGAGGAGCAGGTTTGGAGCTACAAGTAGCAGAGTGGAAGTGAAGGGTGTGGACCTTAGTGATCGCGTTGATGGGAGGAGAAGAGGGTATAAGCTTAGGAGAAGGAGGGGAAGTGGGGAGAGTGAGGAAGAGGAAGGCTTGGAGGCGAGGATTGCGAGGTTGAGAAGGGAGATCGAGGAGTGTAAGGCTGAGGCTGAGGAGGAGAGGGACGAAGGTGAAGAAGGGGAGGGTGGTGGAGCGATGCAAGGACACGTGGATGGGTTGAGTCGATTGCTGGCTAGTATTGAAGTGCCTGCAAGTCAGGGCAGGAGAAGGGCACAGAGACCGCCGACAACCAATGGAGCGCCTATACCTTCTGCGGAGCCGGATGAAGAGCTGTCGGAGGAGCAGACATTGGAAAGGGTAGCGGCATTCGATACACGCTTATCAGCACTGGAGCAAGCTCTGGGGATCTCCAGCCTAGACGCTACGCCCTCGGACGCTGTGTCCGCGCCAGTACTACCCTCTCTGTCTATCCTAGACCAACAACTAAGCGCTCTTACTTCGGCAACATCCCTCACAAGCCTCGAAGCAGCCATTACCCGCATTCAACGCCTCAGAAACGAAGCAGAACAACTCTCCCAAACCACATCCGGCGCAGCAGTCAACGGCGAGGGCCTCGATGACTCAGGAACCCCCCTCTCACAAGAAGATCTCGCGAAGCTCCATCAACTTTACTCCATCCTGCCAAACCTGCAGTCCCTCGCGCCAACCGTTCCAGCCATTCTAGCCCGGCTGCGGAGTCTACGAACCCTCCATACGACCGCAGCCAACGCTGCAAGCGAGCTAGATGATGTAGAGAGACGGCAAGCAGAGATGGACAAAGAGCTTACCGCCTGGCGGGAAGGATTAGAGAAAGTTGAGACTGCTGTAACGGAAGCCAGCGAAGCGAACGGACGAAACGGCCGCGTTGTGGAAGGCTGGGTTAAGGAGTTGGAGGCGAGGATGAAAGCTTTGAGATAGTGCATAGAACGAAACTCAAGGTATTGAACGTTGCCTCCAATTACCTGAAGTCAACACGGCGAAGTCGCTGTCCTATCGTGCTCTAGACGGCTAAAGGGATGCTGCGTGAGAGAATCAAGCACGCAGAGATGTCCAACCCAAAGGATTGCAATCTGTAGATTGCATCGTTCGCTCGTAGACTCACAATACCCCACTCTTGCTATTACGACACCATGTACGCTGCCGGAAAGATGAAACGACCGTGCAGCCACATTACCACATTGTTGCGACGGCTCTCCAAAAGCCAGGAGAAGAAGATGAGACTCGAAGCTCGCGGCTGGCTCTTAGCGCTGCTGTTACTGTCCGTACCGGCCACGTGTGCAGCACGAGCACTACGCAACTACGATGCCTACGACTACTACGCCGTTCACTTGAGGTCCAGAGGCACACCCAGAAGCATTCGCAAGAGAATGACGTTGAGCGGAAAGGGGCTATTGAACTGTGGTTCGTAAAGAGACAGCATGCACGGATCTCGAGGCGGATGAGTGCAACCAGTCTATTCTATGGCTCTCTCGTGGTCTCGCAAGAATCTAGTCCTTTGGTCAACTATGGTCATGAGCTCCAGGGAGTCCACCATTGACGAGGCAAAACTTCTCCGTACATTTCGGATTCCACATTTGCTCGAAAGTACCGCGAGCGAGACAACATCCGCGGATCCGAGGCTGGATTGCCCTCCCGGGGGACCCGGGGGACCCAGCCTAAATCATACTCCCATGCTTTACGCAACATCTGACGGGAGATGTTATTCTCCAGCAATCTAGTCAAAGGCCTAGACTGCTAAATTTCGATCCCCGAGTTCCTCGCATTTGCCTGGAATGCGACTTCCCTATGAGATCAAACCGCGGACTAGGTATACTTTCTTCTAAGCTTGAAGTAGGAGAAGTGGAAGCCCCGCTCGCCAGACGGCTGGAAGAAGGTCCTGGTTCTACAGCTGAACGGGAGGCGAAGCGCGCGGGACCCTGGACGTCCTTGTGGTCGCTGTTAGCTGGTTCGAGAATGGCGGATTTGGCTGCTCGCCAGTGATGTTGTGGGAAGCAGCGTTCTACGATCCACCTCAGCGTTAGAAGGGATAAAGCCTGCGACGATCTTGGCATAGCCGTGGCAGCTCCGTACAACCTGGTCCAGTCGGCGAGATGCAGAGAGATATACTAAAGGGCAAAGGCAGCAAGATAGATAGATACTGCGATTGTTTAGCTAGCTGGATTCTAGGAACCGCTGACGTTTTACCTCTCCCCTACTGGACTGCGGTAGCCATTTGGAAGACAATCGAGCGGCAGATAAGTGATCTGACCTTCCGGAGATTGGTGGCAATGTTTAATGTCTTTCAACCCTGCCGTATGAAGCTTCAGGGTTCGTTCTATGATACATTACACCATGTTTCCGATGTTCCCATCTGTTAATATCACATCTTCACGCCGCCATACTTCGCAGTATCATGACCGCATGCTACCAGCCCAGCTGAAATGCATGACATACTTCTCCGTAGACCATGACATGCTTGCTGCCCTTAGTCCGCGCCATCAACAATCAGTGAAGAGCATCGAGCCTACTCAGTCAGTATGGACACAGATACTTCGCAGATCGCCGAGACTTACCTGACACAGTCATCCGAGCATCAGGGCCGCTGTGGATTATGCATATTCCATGGTAGCCTGTGCTTCATCTCTCTCCCACACCCACTCGACTCAACCGTTGGCAGTCCTCCATAGCTCCATACCCTTCTCAGCCGCTCAAGTCACGCCGTACGCCGCAAGCAATGTCACATCGCACTCACTCACCTCTGTAATCACGCAAAAGCGCCGTCGTCATGCTCATGCTCATAAGTTCCCCAGTCGATGTCGGAATAGTCGAAGCCATTGGCATCCAGACCTTCGTCGGCCTCGTCGCCAATGCCGACCTGCTGCGTCTCCGTCTGCGTCTGCTTCAGCCGCTCACCGAGGTTGTTAGCATCCACCCCATTGCCGCCCTGGGTCGACATGACAGCCATGGGTGCGAAGTTTGGTGCCGGTATGGTCGGCAGGTCGCCCAGCGTGTCCAAGGTTTGCTGGTTTGCTTGGTCGGCAGTGCTGGCGTGCGAGTCTTGGAACTTGAACGGCGAGGCCAGGCTGACACTCTGGCCCAGCATCCAATCGGTGTCGTCGGCAGCTGGTGCTGGCTCTTCACCTGGCAGAGACAAGCGCATACGCTTTGCTGGTTCGCCGGTCGGGCTCGATGATGGCAGCATGCGCTTCTTCGGCTCAATGCTCTCGGGTGCTGGTGTCGGCTCGGCTGGTGGCTCTAGATCGGCTGTGAAGCTGAAGCTGCGACGCATACTATCGTAGCTCGGAGCTGCCGGACGCTGATTATCGACGTTTGGCATGCTGTCACTGCGGTGCATACCCATGAGGTTTCTAGCTGTCTGCATGTCGATGCTCGGATTGCTGTTGCTGTCGCTACGGCTCATGACACTGTCTCTCCTCACACCACCAAGCGCAGCTTCCCTCGCGAGCAGGCTGCTCAGAGAAGGCTGCGACTGCATCGCCTGGAGATCATGTGGTAGTGGGGTGCTTGGTCCAAAAGGACGGGAGAAGTTCGTGATGCTTTGATTGGGTGCTGACCACTGCTGGGAAGCCGGCGGCCTGTTGGGGCCCATGTTTGGGTTGCTAGAGCCGTAGAAGAATTTCGGTTTGAGGGGCATGCCGCTCAGCAAAGAGCTCCTCGATGGCTGATAGGTCGCCGCTTGCAGATGGACGGGCTGGGCGTTCGGCGTCCGCAAGGACTGAGTAGGCTTCGGACCAGTGAACTCTGCACCAGAGCTTCCAGGCATGGTACGCGCTCGAGTGAGTCCTGGTGCATGGACAGACTCGGCCGGCGGCGAGATCGTGGTTTCCGAGAGGGGTGTACCCTGTGCTGGTGCTGGGCTTGAGTTCAGCAGGTCCTTCATACCCGGCATGGCGCGGCGCTGAATCGGTGTGGAAGTACTAATGGCACTGCCCCTTCTCTTCCAGTCGCTCATCTTCTCACTCAATGAGGTGGCCGGCGCACGAAGCTCCCCCGACTCTCTTGGTACCTCAGAGCTCTTCCTCCTCTTTGACCGCTCGCTCTTGGCCGGTGAGGCAGACGCCTCGGACTTAGCAGGAGAGAAAGCAGAGATGTCCGACTTGGCCGGTGACGGTTCCTGTGAAGCAATTGAGGAGCCGGCGCTCTCGGCGTAGTTGACCTTCTTGTCGCGTGTGCGAGTACTGCGACGCACCCTCTCGGTCTCCTCTTCCATCTCCTCCTGCTCATTGCGAGCACGCTTCCGGCCGCTTATCTTCTTGGCCCCACTACCCCTCTTGTAACGAGCGCCACCCGCCCTGCCAGACAAAGGTGGAGGCTGCATGGTTTCAGCTGCCTGCATCTCACGCAACCTCTTCTCCTGCTCCACCTTGAGAACCGCAACGAGATCATCTGGAAGGTCCCACTCGTTGTTAGGCCGCTTCGGAGCCCCTCCAGGGTGGTGCGAGGTGGGTGGAAAGTGTCTTGGAACGACGTGGATGTTCGAGCCGGCGGGACTTGGCGGCAGCTGAGGGTTCTGCATCGTGGGCGCCCCATGGTAGTGGTTGTATTGCGGTGGTGCGCCGTAGCTTGTTGGCCGCCGCACCGGGTTCATCGGCGGTGCCTGAAGCTCTGCAGGCGTCTTGCTCAGGGAGTTCGACGCCGGAACGAAGGGTGGCAAGTCGGCGCCATGTCCCTGCTGACTGTGATGTGCTCCAGTCATGTAGACACGAGCTTGTTGAACAATGTTGGCAGCGTCGTTCACGGTGTCTAGCAACTTTCTCCTCTGCATCATGAGTTCGAGATGGCTCTCGTTGAGGATGTGAGCACCTTGCGTTTGCTTGCTTTGCTCCGCCGTCAAGCCGAGCTGCTTCGCGGCTTGCATAAACTGCGACACCTTCAATTTGAGCTGCACCATCTGCAGATCAATCTGTTCCATCTCCGCCCTCGCTGTCATTGCTGATTGATGCACATGCTCAAAGAATGGTCCGTCACGCGAGTCCTTGCAGTAGAACTTTCCAATGCCGCAAGAATGGTTTGGGCGCGCGGTTTTGCCTTCGTAGTTCGGACATTGTGTTCTCTGAAAGAAGGGTATCTCAACCTCCTGCGCGAAGTCGCAATCGGCACAGATCATTTGTTGATGCCCGCAGGCGAAGTAGATGTAGCCGACCATGCACATGGCGAATGGTGGTGCGCATGCAAGAGAGTGGGTGTCTGTGATCTGCTGTGAAGCCAGTTGTTCTCGGAACTCGGGTTCAAGCCTCGCAGGTCATGGTGGGGCGCGAGGTGGCAATGTGAAAGAGCAAGAAGTAGGTAGAGACTGGAGGGGCGTTTCGAGATTGTTTCGCTGAATGAAATGAGGTTGAAGTTGGGCTGCCAAGACGGCTCGAGTTCGCCGCATGTGACCTCCGGGCCGAGGCCACGGCTTGCCGACCAAGAGCACGTTGAGGTTCAAGTTGGCAACCTGGATTAACGGGGCGGTGTTTACATCTGTTGAAGATGCATTGTGTAACGTTCCGGACATTGTCTCTGGTTCCTGAAACATCAGCAGGATCCGAGTTTGCCCTGGAAGAAGTTGACAACCTTCGCCTTTCCCTTGCGAGTACGAGGCGGAGGGATGATGACAGTCGTACCTCCACATCACCAGGGACGTCCGTTGATGAGAGCCATTTCGAACGCTCCGCAGAACCTGGAAGATTTGACCAACCTGCGATCAATATCTCGGACCTTTCGTCAAGAATCGCTCCTTCCCGTTTTGGAGACGCTGGCCTTGCGCATGTCGCCATCACTCTTTTTATCTCCACTCCGGTATCGCAAGCATGTTCTGTTGCATCCAGCAGGTGCCCGTATCCTGTGGGGATTTGTTTCGTCTTATCATCTCTGAGGCACATCATCGAAACCTCATGTTGCTGCGATGGATCTAGAAGGTTGGTCATAACTTGGCCTACACACTGCCTTACCGTACCGTGTTGGCGGCGTGAGAAATCTGCGATTGTTTGTTTCACGTCAATATCTTGAGTTACGATGTAGCTTGAAATGATTCCGTTTCCTGCGCACTTCTTATATGGATCTGGGCTCGCTGAATCTGGAGAGAAGGGCTTTCATCTCGTCCCACCAACTCTGCGCGGCCTGCCACCTCCATCGACACGAGCCCCCAGACGGCGATTCATCATTGCGAACGGAGCCTACGCCGAGCTGAAGATGAGTCAGGTAATGCGGTGCAGCTATGCTTACTGTTGTACACACAAATCGCGGAAACTAAAAAGTCCGAAGGAGGGAAGGGCATGCAGGCAACGACACGCAGCAAGCACGAGCAGAGTGCAGCAGTGACCGGGGCCCCATTATGAGCGAGCGTGTCGCTCCCGAGACGACTGCAAGAAGAGCGAGAGTCCCGGAGAACGAGAGGAAGAGAAAAAGGATGCAGTCAGAACAAGCACGAGAACTCCACGCACGGTCGGCTCCTTCCCCTGCAAGGCTCGGCAGAAAGCAAACACCATGCCAACCAGGAATGGGCAGGTATGCATCGACATGTCGACTGCTTTGGAGTGGCAAGGACTGCACACTACTACAATATCATCCAGTACTACACGTTTGCTATCGACAGCACCTATAGGGCGGTGTCGACACAACCATGCTGTGTCTGGCCGCATCGTAAATAGCCGGGCGGTGAAGTTGGTGTTC
>JAKLLW010000461.1:0-32818 GCA_022814695.1 Neocatenulostroma microsporum
GTATCGGGTATCTACTCTTAATAGTAAGAGCGTTAAGTATACGATAATCGATATATACTCGTAACCCTCTACTAGGTTTCTTTACGACGATAACTAGAGTAGCGTATAGTAAGCTACTCTTACGAGCTATCTTACTAATAAGCTACTTATCTAACTACTTCTTTATAGCTTTATTATCTTAGTTAGATATACTATACGCTTTCTAGTAGGGCGGCTATACGCCTTTCTTTAGGTAGATACCGTAATCGATACTAGGCCTTAGAAGAGGTAATATCTTAGCGTCTTACTTTAAGAAGGTAGGAGCTAGATCGTAGTAATCTTTAGAAAGTTTTAGCTTTAAATTAACGTTAGGCTTCCTCTTTATAAACTTCTTAAAGTCTATAGCGGAAGTTGCGTATACTTAGAGTAGTAGATTTAGGTCTAGATTAATCTCTTAGAGCTATAGGTAATATATCTAGAGGTCTTTATCTCTATACGCTATCTTAATAATATACTTCGCTAATACTTCTTAAATGTCGTCTAGATCGTATTCTTCTTCGTCTCCTAATCCGTATCTACTATCCGTACTTAATAGACGTATACGCGGTAGGTTAGGAGGTTTTCTAGTATATATATAATTCTTCGAAAGGCACACTATAGGCTTAAGGGGATTAGTTAAGTAGTAACTAGAGTAGTATACGAAGTCTATAATAAGAGTTCCTTCTATCTATCTAACTTGTAGTTAATAGATAGCTAGCTATAGTCGGCCGAGGACGATATCGTACTATAAATCTATAATAAAGGCTAAGATCTATTCTTAGTACTTAGAGGTACCTTCTCTAATAGTAACGTTAACTAAGGCTACGTAGGTAATACGCTTTCCTAGTACTAGTAGTCTATCGCCGAACGTTAGGAGACGACTCTACGTAAGAGTAAAGGTTTAAAGTTTATAAAGTCGCGCGAAAGGAATACTAACGAATTGAGAGGTAGTAGTATAGTCGATAAGAGTAGAAGCTTTCTTTCTATTAACTAAAGACTATAGTACTATATACGGCATAATAAGAGGTCCGTCTTCTAGTTATAGTACTAGTAAATCTAGAAAAGCTAAAGTATCGAGGAGTAAGCTAAATACTAATACTAAGATATTAAGAGGCTACTAACCTATAATATCGTCGTCGTAGTATTCCGGAATTATACTACTAGCTAACGCGCTTAACTAGTAGTAGTAGCTTTTAACGTATCGTCGTTAGTAGCCGTACTAGTAGCGCTCGAGTTAATAGTAGGGTTGTTCTTCTTCTAGATAGTAATCGGATACTAATCCTTCTACTAGAACATATAGCCCTTGTCGCGGTAGCGGTTACAACGGCTCTTAGCCCTATAGGTCTCGCGCGTCTTATCTATTAGCGCCGGAATATTCTAGTATTTAGTAGTAAGGCCCGGATACTTCGGACTGTCGGTCTTAGTAGTAGTCGTAGTATTACTAGAGCTACTACGGTTGCCTCTATTGCCGCTACTATTAGTATTAGTCGTAGTCGTGCCCGTAGGCTTAAGAGTAGCGCGAGGATTAATCTAATCTATAAAGTTCTAGTTACGCTCGATCTTACGAGTATAGTCGACGAAGTTAATAAACGGAAGGTATCTCTCGCTCTTAGTAAGGTTCTACTACTTACTATTAAGCTTTATCTATAGCGTTATAGTACTCGGCTTCTAACTAGTACGAGCCGCTATCTCCTTAAATTTTATAATAAAGCTAGCAAAGCTCTCCTTAGAGTCTTACTTTATCTACTAGTAATCTACTATAGTAGTCTTAGCCGAAGCGATGTCGCCGAATACGCTATCTAACTTAGCCTATAACTCGGTAATACTTGTCTAACGCTTATCGACTAGAACCTTTAGGCCGATACTATTTTCGAGAATGCGCTACGTAGTACTATCTATATACGTTTATACGGCCTTTAAGAGCTTATTGTCCTCTACTCCTAAGTAAGATATCTTAAGCTTAGAGATATACTTGCTCTTCTAGACTTCGTAGTCTACCTTCTCGTCGTCGCCTATATAGATACCTAGACTTAGCTAGCGCGAGTTACTACGGAATAAGAATAAGCTACTAGTACCGCTTAGAGCTAGCGTACTAGTTAGGCCTAGTATAGCGCCTATAGGTATACTTCCTATACGTCCTAGAGGAGGCGGTCGAGGAGCCTCTTAACCTACTAGTAGCTATAGCTTGCTAGCAGCGAGTACTATACGCTTCTTATTATAAAGCGAGCGGTCGCGTAAGACGGATAAGCGACGATCGTAACGTAAAGCTAAGTAGCCGTACTCTTCGCGTAGTAACTCGAGTTATATCTTTAATATCGTAATCTTATAATTCTTACTCTCTATCTTAATTCTATCCTTACTAAAATCCTCTAGAGATTTGTTCTTCTTCTTAACTAAAGCCTCTTACTCTAACAAATCCTAACGCTACTACCTCTCTAAGTCCTTACTCTTCTATAGTGCCGCCTTTAACTCCTTTATCTAGTTAAGGGCCCTACTAAACTAGCTAGATTCGTCTTGTCCTTCTATACTCGCCGCTACCGTAGCGGTCTTAAGCTTCTTCTTAAGTTCTTAAATAGTATCTAGGTTGACCTCGTTCGCGTCTTAAAGAGCTTCCTTCTCTTAAGCTAGGACGCGCGCGTACTCTATAATACTAGCGACTAAGTCGTATATAAGGGTAGGATATTAGGTAGTTGCTTTAGCGAGTTTTGTCGTATCGAGGTCGGTAAGCTTACTAATCGTCTCGTAATAGTCTTTAAGGTCTTTATAGAAGTCTATAAAGGTAATACGTCTATTCGCGTTCTTCTTCGCGTCTACGAGCTACTAGAGAATGCGCTTTTACTTCTCGAGGTACTCTATCTATAAGTCTAAAGGAATAGTACTTTAAGAGCCCTCTACCTATTAAGAGAATAGAGTTTTTAGGGCTAGCGTACCCGCCGTAGAGGTACGCGCTATCTTAAAGGAAGTCTATAATTCTAAAGAAAGTCTTAAACTCTAAACTCTATAAGACGCGTCGACCGACGCGTTACGCAACTATAATATACGTAGTCTATAATAGTACTTAAACCGTTAATCCTAAAATCGGTAGACGATAGTATAAAGGACTAACTTCGTTAGGTAACAAGATCGTCTACGTATCTAAGAAGAGATCCTAAGAAGGAAGGAACTATATACTAAAGGCAACCGCGCTAGTCGGGAGTAGCTACGCCGCGAGAGTACCGAGGTAAATGCTCCGAGAGCTAGTACCTAAGGTAGGTAGCCCTTAGGTAGTAAGCCGTAATAGATACTATATAAGAGCTCTTAGTTACTAGCGTACTTAGCCTTTATAGTATTAAAGTAACGTACTATAATATCTATATTAATAAGTATCTTATTAAGCGTAACGTTGTCGCCTTCG
Source organism: Neocatenulostroma microsporum (assembly GCA_022814695.1). Taxonomy (NCBI): domain Eukaryota; kingdom Fungi; phylum Ascomycota; class Dothideomycetes; order Mycosphaerellales; family Teratosphaeriaceae; genus Neocatenulostroma; species Neocatenulostroma microsporum. The sequence goes on from JAKLLW010000461.1 coordinate 3,413, forward strand.
TAGGCCTTCGTAGCTTTCTTAAATAGTAGTAAAAACTAATACGTCTCGTTAAGTAGCTACTACTCTAATAGTAATATCTTAAGGTAGTAGAGCTCGTAGTATTTACTAGTATACTACGTTATTACTAGCCGTAGTTAGAACGCGTCTTCGATTATCGTCGTCTATAAGTTCTAGCGCGTCTCGTTCGGTTTATATATTATCTTACTAGCGAGCTTAACGAAGCGTTAGTAGTACTTGTTAGAGCGTACCGTATAAGTAAACTACTTAATCTTTATAATCGGTATAACCTTATACTAGCTATAAACGCCCTTAGTAGAGTACTCGGCTAGTATCTTATCTAATAGCTTATTATTCTTAAGCGCCTCTTTAATCGTAAGGTTAATTACCTCCTTATTCTTCTTAAATAGGAAGGCCTAAACTAGAAGGTTAAGAACGTAGCTAAGGTAGCGTAGTCGGTAGATATTATTACTCTACTAGATACCGCGCTCTATAAGTAGTCGCGATACCTTACGATACGTCGTATCTATTAAGCTTACGTTATTAGAGCAAATAGCGCCAAGCTTATTACTTATATTATAGTACTCTACTACCTTAACAATCTCTTAACTATAGAGCTTACTAGCGTAGCTATCTAGTAGGTCTAGTACTACGAGTAGCGCTTTCCGCTTAATACTAGCTATATTAACGAAGTACGCGTTAATAGCTTAGTATTCGTACTTATAGCCTAGCGGTAAGGTCTACGTATTAGTATAGACGTAGATCTTTAATCTAGCGCCTTATAGTACTACCTTTAGCGCCTTCTAATAGTACTTAAAGCTAGAGTTAATATGCCGTAGTATAGAGCTATATAAGTACTAGAGGACCTTCTAGCTATAAGGGTTAAGCGTTATATAGAACGCGTAAAACTCTAGCTATTCGTTAATATTATATAGAAGGTAGCGGCGTATAATAAGGCGTACTAGCGCTCTATTCGTCGATTTAGTATCTAGTACCTCTATTAAGATCTACTTCGCTTTAGTAGTCTCTACCTACCGCTACTCCTTCTACTACTTACTAAGTAAAGCTTTAAGCGACTACTATATTGTCTTCTAATAAAGAGGCTTACTACGTAGCTTAATACTATAGACCTTAGCTAGGTAGTCTCTATAGTTACGAAGCGTTATTAAGCTAGTAAAGTCGTACTTACTATCGAAGAGCTTATAGTACTAGTACTAGTACTTAAACCTATCTAGTATATCCTCTTTACTATAAGGCTTACGTACGTATACCTATATATCCTTCGCGCGAGGCTAGCGGCTTCTCTTTTTACGTATATACTTCGATAGGAGTACTTAGAAGACAAAGGAGCTTAGTACGACGCTAGAGGTAGCGGTATTATTAGAGTTATTATCGAATTGCGTAGAGTCGAGTTTAGATAGTTATAAGAAGTCTTCTAAGGCATCGCTAGTTATTTTAGTAATAATGTGTATTAAGTTATAGGTAAAGTTGTGTTATTTCTAGTATTATTATAGGACCCTATATACCGCGTTACTAAGCGCGTATTACGGCTAAAGCTACGATATATCTATTAGCTAGATTTACGTAGACTTAATAAGAAACGTTATCTAAAAGGAATATTCGTTTATCTATTAACTAAGCAACTAATATAATTACTAGATCTACCTAAACTCTAACTCTTTTACTACTAATACCTTTACTAAAACCTATATACTAGACGATACGCTATATTAACTAAATTACGTATTATAGCATTCAATTTAACGACTCTAGATTTATATTTAGATTTAAGCTATAATCGTTGAATACTAAATACTACGCATCCGATAGTAATGCGCGTATTGACAAGTTTGGTTCGACGACGAGGACTCGAACGACGATACCGTAATCGCTCAACCAAGGCAGCCCCAAGCTAATACAACTGACACGGACGATGAAGACGACCAGTTGCTTCGCCGTGTTCACGACCAACTAGCCAAGATTGTGCCCATCGAGACAGAAGGAGCTCCAGCTAACCAAGGAGAGTTCCCTTCATGGCAGCAGGACGCTTGGTCTGAGGATGGAGAGCCATCGTTGACGATAACGATGGCCCCTCCATGCCTGAGAATGAGATTGGAGTGTCACTCGCCAACCTCAAAGCACGCTATACAAAGGAACCGGCGAAAGCGTGGAGACGTCTCGAGCATCTCAACGGCTTAGGCGAAGGTCTGTCTGACGGCGACATCGCAAGCAGCCTTCAAAACCCGGCACCATCATGCACACAGCTCAGAGCCACGTATCAGCTTCTGCTGCGGGAGCGCATTGATGCCTTCATTGAACACTGGATGGAGGAAACCATCGGCTACGGCGTCCTAGACTCTGAGCGTCACGATTGCCGATCCACTGGACATGGTGCTCACCACGATGGCCTCCAGCGTTCGCGAAGCTATCTTCAGTGGCAACATAAGCGTCCGCTTCCGCAAGCCGAAGCATGCCGACTTACGTCGAGCTCTCATCGCCAACGACACTCAAGCAAACGACAAATACCTGCGTCAGCCATGAGTGTACGACATTACCTCGTCAACGACGCCCACGGCCAAGGCTTGACATACGACGAGACAAAGCTAATTCTCGGAGACTACGACCGGTATCTCAAAGACAAAGCCTTCGCCGACGAAGTCGACAGCGTCGTGCTCGGCGACAAGATTGATGAGGAGCAGAGTGCAGCTGGCGTTTGGGTCGGCTTGCCAGGATCGCATCATCATCCTTCAGCAATCCAAACCAGCTCTCGTTCGTCGCATGGAAGAGGAGCTAGCCCAGGACTGTGACCCCAAATAGCCCTGATACCGTTTCTCCGATGGCATTTGATGGTTTCGTATTCCTGTCGATCACGCTCCGACATAGCCTTCCACTGCTTGCACGCATATCTCCACCCCACGAAGGCCCAGACGAGGTGCCTGATGCGCTCTGTCTGCAGCGCCAGACAACGCTAACAAGCCGCGAGGTCTTTATTCTTACCCGCCAAAACCGTCTCCAAGCCGTTTGCCTTGGCCCGGGCTTTCTCCGCGTGCGACAAGTATGTATCCGAGTCGGCTTTCATGCTCTTCACTTCGCCTTCTAGCTGCTTGCACTTGAGCTTCCAGATCGCTGCTTCTTCCTCCTCAGGTCGCCATCGCTGCTCGCTCTTCAAGCCTTTGAGTTGCTCTTGCAGGCCTGCTACCTCCGCCGTGTAGGTATTCTCCAAGCTCTCGATGCGCTTCTTGATCCAAAGTACTCTTCTCCCGATGCATGTCATCACTCACGTCTTGTTGGGTGTCGTATGCTCTTCGCATGGACGCGAGTTACTAATACAGGACACTCTCGGTGTGCTCGGAAGCCGACAAGTCATGCTGAAGTGCTTCGGTTCTGGGTGCAGACTCAAAGCTCGTCCCCAAGTGCTCCACAGATTTGAAGCGCTCGTAGTTGCAGCGTGCAATGTCAGCTTGAAGCGTGGCTTGATCGGCGAGCAACTGCTATTGGGTCCTCGTAGCTGTCCCATTGGCGGTCAAGAGGTCACGCAGCCTCTTCAGCTCCTCGCCCTGCTTCTGTATACGGATGGCGCCGTCGATATTGCCCTGCACACTACGGGAGGTTTTGCGATTCTCAGCCTCGTCTTGATGCTCAACCCAAGCCAGAGCGGACTCCGCAGATGCGCAACGTGCTTCAAGTTCATCCAAGCGATGCTTCTGCTGGGTCCACAAGACGGCGTCATTCTCTATGTTGTCTTCACTGCTCAGAGACCAGAAAAATATCTCAAATACATCGAGATTGTGCAAGTCTCTGAGGCGAGTTGCCTTCCTGGTCTTGCCCACCTTCGCCTTCGCACCGTTGTGCCAGGATGCGAGCACGTTGTTTTCTTCTTCGAGTAGTCTGATGGACTCTTCGGCCTGCTCCTGGCAGATCTTTCCTTCCCCAGCTCGCCCTTGCCTTCGTCGTACAAGCGCCTGATATCTCGCTCGGACTCCTCCAGCCCCTTGATCTTGGTGTCCTGCTCAATGGCTCCGGTCTCTAGTTCCTGCTTGCGAACTTTGATGTTTTGAAGTTCTTCTTCTAGTGCCCGCTTTTCGTCTGGCTTGTAGATAGCTGCGCCTTCTTGTAGCTCGGGCGCACGACTCCATAGCTTGTCGGTCCGGCGCTGCGCCACGTTGAGAGCCTCTTTGTTTTGCCACGACAGATGTTTCGATACTAGATCGCTGATATCTCGATCTCGCTCCGTGTCCAGCTTCGACTCTATGCTGTTGACATCCGCCGGCTCGTTGATCTTCCATCCAAGGTCGTTCGCGGTCGACACCAGTCCTAGGTCTTGCTCCTTGAAAAGCTTGAACGATGCGCTGTTGTGAAGTATCTTGATGTGAAGGTACTCACCACTCCGATCTTCAAAGACCGTTAGATCGTAGTCCAAGGACCCCTTTGTAGCCATCTTGGCCGGTGATTGCAGAGTGTAGTAGTAGCAAGAAGTGGCACTTGCAGGTAGTCCTGCTGTCGATATAGCGGTATGCTTGGATCTTCGTAAGGCTTGTAGGTGACAGGAGAGAAAGGCCAAGTTCTGGAGCCAAGCCTTCAGTTCGCCACCGCCGCTTTGAACATTTATAGCGCACGTTCTCGGCGTAGCCTTGGCCTTTTAGTATTCAGGATAGCTGTACACCAGCCAGAGGTTGACCTGTCGCAACTGGGAGAAGAATATTCAGTGGGAATTTTCCTGTTCTCGGCTGTCAGCGGTGCTAATAGCTATCGCGTCTTTCCTAAGTATGCGCTCTACGTCGGAGTGGGTTTACTCGGTATTCCGGCTGTTCTTATTAGACAGCGTTTCACATCGATATTTGGTGGATTGTCGTTAGCAAATGCGTCTTCCCTTCTCGGTGAACGAAGGACTCATGGCAACTAGGTGTCGGGAGCTTTGGCATCTGAGCAGCATCATGGGTACCCATGGCTGCTGGTTCATTGAGCCGGCGCGAGTTTAGTAGAGTGTAGCTCTCTCTTCGTTACGCAAGCCATGTCGCCTCTCAATGTTCTCGCTAAGGGGTACGTACGCTTCGGGTCGCCGGGACTCCCTCCACCATCCTTGCCACCGTCCTTCCCTCCATCCTTCCCCTGCTCCTTCGACTGACTAGAACCCATCTCTGCTTTCCTGCCCCTGAACCTTCCAAACCAATGCCCTTCTCCTTTCTCGTCGCTTAAGAAAAGACGCTCGTACCCGATGACAACGTCGTCGGCCGCAAAAGGTTTACTCCTCGCTTGATAGCTATGCTGAGGTCTCTATGCATCGTCCTCCATCTCCACATCTCCAGCAGCCTCCTCAGTCTTCTCAGCTGCAACACTCTTCTTCGGCGAGTCGTCCTCCCTCGATCTCACCATCCTCTACGTCCTCATCGTTGCCGGTGCGCCTCTTCATGTCAGCTACAGCATTTATCAGCATACAGCCATCGCGCATGGTGATGATAGCAAATAAACCAATTATCGAAGCCATTGCTCCTTGCTTTTGCCGGAAAGCGACCCAATCGTCCAACGCACCATCCAGTCCCCATTGTCTTGCCAATACGGTAAGCTGCACCATGTTCACCTCCACAGCACCAGACGGGCTACGCTTTAGGCAAAAGGCGGCAACAACGAGAGCAACATGCACCTCATCCGCCGTGAACAGAGGCATACAGAGCAGCTGTGTAGTCGTAGAGGCAGACATCTTGGTTGGTGGTAGTGGTAGTGGTCGCAGTGGTGATGTTGGTTGTTGTGGGTAGCTTGTTTGATGTCGTCGGGAAGCGTTGTGAGAATCGTAAGAGTGTCGCTGAGGTTCATGTGAGCAGCACGCTTGGCTTTAAGCCGAGCCAGCAGTACAGAAGAACAATTTCCATTGGTCAAGGTAGACGGGAGCTAATGGCTGTCCAGTATCAGATGTTTATACCGCAGCTTGCCGCTACAACAGTAGAGGCATGAGCCGTACCTAATTCTCGGTGCCTCTCAATACAACCAACACACTCAAAGAAACTCACCATAACCCACTGTACTATTGACCACTCACCAACACATACTCTCAGAGGGAGTTCGATCCACGCGCAGGCATGGCGACATCAACAGACACAGATTACACCGCGGTGGCCACCGAGGCCGCCGAGAAGTTCGCGGCAACCATATAAGCAGTCTCCGACTACTCCACAGTGAGCGCTAGCAGTCCATCAAAGACAAGCTTGCGATGCTCTGACAGACCACACGAAAGGCGACTTCAGCTCGAACACACACACGCAGGCATATACCCTCCCAGAGGGGAATCACCTCACACGAAGATGTACACCTTCGCGTAATCGCGCCAAGACACTCGACACCGACCTTACAAGCAATACCATCTGAGGTCCAAGCGCGGCGACACTGACAGAACACACCGCCAACGCCGCATGTTCATCATCAGGTAAGTACCATCGACAAAGGCTGACAAACACATGCCTACTACGCGGATCGCGAGACCCACGAGCAGCCACCGTTGTCGGATTGGCACATGGCAGGGGCAACGTTTCCCAAACGGCCACCAATACCGCAACTCACTCACATCAGCACATTGCTTAATTCGGCCACCAGTCCCGCAACATGATGACGAAATGGCATACCCTCCCACATCAGTGGGAGAAGGGCTCTATGTAGCCCTATTTAGAGGGTTTGCTACCCTCTTTAACGGGATGTAGGACAAACAGTCCAACACACCCCCCATCCTGGCGAAGAGGGACAACACCCCCTTAACGCTCCTTGCGCTCCACCCCCTTAAATCAACCTCTCTACCTACCGTTCTCGCCCCTTGGCTCTCGCAACTCGCAACTTGGCTTCTTCCAGCTCTTAGCCCTAGCACTCGCACTCGGCTCTAGCGTATCGGTAGTCTCTGTGGCTAAGGTGTGGAGCACCCCTTGCAACGACCCATCGCCGTCTGGTCTTCTCGTAGTGTCCGACGGATGCATCAATCTAGGTTGAAGGCGCAGTATAAGAGCTACCCGGGCTCATAACCTAATGACGAAAGTGCATACCCTCCCACATCAGTGGGAGAAGGGCTCTATGTAGCCCTATCTAGAGGGTTTGCTACCCTCTTTGACGGGATGTAGGACAAACAGTCCAACACAACTCAATCACAACAGCAAACTGGTTGATCTGGCCATCATCCCGATGGTTGGACGCATGCGCTCGCCAAGGCATGGATAATCTGGCAAAGCATGAGGCCCAGATGTATCACGTAAACACATGCCGAGAACCGAAGAAGAAGAGAACTTGGAAGGAGGAACCGGAGAAGAAGGGACCGAGGATGGAGATGGCACTCAGTGTCATTGTTCAGCCTCACAATCTTGACCTCACCTTTCCAAGCGGCAACCTGCTGAGTGCAGAAGGTTCCGACAATCCCCAGCCGTCCTTCAGCATCCGTGAGCGCCAGGAGACGATCCGCGAAGAAGCACAGCCCCGCGAATGTGACCACGCATTGGCGCAAGCTTCGCGAGATGAGCCCGAAGGCGAAGCTAGAAAGATATGAGCCTTCTCAGCAATGTCGACGAGATAGTCACCAAGCTTTAGAAGCGGGACCGAACTGCTTGTTCCTGACTGCTGAATACATGACGTTGCGCGGCCGAATCGAAACCATTGAGGACATGGACAAAAGAATGTGCGTCGACTACTACGCCCTGGTCTGGGTCCGGTGGATGATCAACACAACGGCAGCTCTCCAAGAAGGCCCAAACGGATGAGGCAGAGTTGTCGCGCGCCATCACGGTACTCGCAGCAAGATCCGAAGGTGACGTCCGCATGAACGACCTGGACCTGAAACACAACTTCACGCTACATGCATGTCTGCTTCATGCATGTCTTGCGCACTCGGTAGTGATAACAAATTTCGTCATTGAACCGCTCGCGCAGAAGTACTCTAACGTCGCTTCTAGCCATTTGCAAATTGCAATAGGGTTTGCAAGCTGTATTCGGGTGGACAATGCTCGACCATGACCACCGAAAATAAGTTCTTAACCGCCTTTAGCTACCTGCACAGCTTATCATTACAGATGACATCGACGACGACCTAGATGAGATCACTCCGGCGACGCCAGCCACGCCAGCACGCGCGCCAGTCAACAAGGGCCAGTCGAGTCTCTCTCGCCCGTCACCGATCCCGCGTCTCAATCGAATTAGCATGCTAATCGACCCGACGGATTTACCTACGAACGGCCACGTGCGCTCGCTACGCGGCAACTTGCTCCTTCCGGCGGGCCTACCTACTAAGCATCCGTGAGCGGCAGGAGACCATCGGCGTGAAGGTCCGTAGGGCTAGTCGCTGAGGAGCGGGGGTCTAGAGTGCAGCAGAGGAGCTGAAGGGAAAGCGAAGAAGATGCGGTTGAAGAAGCTTGGCAGCGAGAGTGCCGTATTCGCGCTGAGATGATTGAACGAGAGCCGCTGGATATCGAAGAAGAGATGTATTCATAACTCGAGTTCCAATCCTGGTCGATGAGCAATTGCAAGGCCTCGCTTCAACCTATCCACAGCTACAGTATCCACGTTTACCACGTTAGCTGGCCCCTTGTGTTCAGCGGGCTTATCGGCCCGACTGGAACCGGATGGACGGACCAGTACGCTCGCCCAGCAGGAGTCTACTATCAAATTATGCAACATCCGTCTTCGCTCTCTTTGCCGCTCGTGCGCTCCAGGAGAGCATCCGTAAGAAGCTTTGTTCTTGAAGTGGAGGCTGTGACGCCGCAGCTGAAGAGCCGGAGAAGGAGATCAAGGAGGCATCTGAAAAGAAAGCTTTCTCCAATGCAGCATCATCATCGCTGCTATCGCTATGTCCTCCACAGTATTGCCTTCCACCGTAGCTTTCTTATTCTGCACCCCGGTTAGTGCAGTACAGCAACCAGCTGTACTACGACAAGAAGGTCATGGACAAGGCAAAGCAACTAATGTACGGCACGGCAACAGATCGTGAGTGAATCTGCTTTCGGCCTTGATTATCTCGCTCACACACCCTTACGACCGCTAGACTATCGAGCGGAAGTACCCAGACAGCCACTGCAAGTGCTTTGCAGAGGGCAAGCAACTAGCGCACCAACATCCGCAAGCACAACAAAGACATGTGCTGATACCCTGACAGCAGCAATGCAAGACAGAACGGCCCCAATGGCAGCACGGAGGTGGATCTGGTGGCGCAGAAGCCTGGTCAGCCTTGCGATGGAGCAGCGATGCGCGATGTTCCGTGACCGGATGCCAAGAAAGGAGCGGCCACGGCTGGTATAGCAGTCCATACGGAGCTGGCGAGCTTCGTTGCTCGGAGAGAAGCCAGGGTTGTAGTGTTGGATGAATTGCGGCAGAAGCGGCAGCCTTTTTCTCAGCATGCGCAGTGGCAGGCCATGCTCTACGACGAGTCAAACGAATTTGGGCTTGGCTTCGACTCCTGCGTTCCCTATTTAGACCGAAAGATCTTTACAAATTGGTAACATGCTGCTGGTTCGCACTTCTAGCTGACAACATTGCAGACTTCCACTGACTCATGGAACTGGCGGTTCTGCCTCGGTTGACCGGCAGGGCATGACCATCAATCGGACATACTGCAGCTGCCTTCACATGGACCGAGGTTTGGAAAGAGATGCCTTGGGTCGACTTGCCAGACCCGCCCGAAGAAGCCTAAGGGGGTCATGACAACCAGCCTATCTACGCCACTACCAACACCGAAACTCGTTTGCGACTTAAGCCAAGACCGTTACATAGACGACCCAGCGTAGGACATAAATTGTCGTCAGCATAGCTCACCTTACTAATCGTTCCGCAGACGCAAGGTGCCCAGCCAGGAGTAGAAGGAGCGCGACCTGAACGATGGCGAGGACCCGCCTTAGGACGCCAACTACAGCAGCTTCAGACAGCCGGATAACATCCATTTCCACTGCGGTACCTACTAGCTCCTCGAACGTCTTCTCTTCCGCTGTCGGCTGCGACATGATGGACATCGAGACCGACGTCGACATCGACCTGTGCGGCGTCCAAGACGAGACTCTCGAAGGCGAGCGTGTAGCCTTGGCAGCAGATGAGGTTGGCGGAGCTAAGATCTTGACCGGTGACTGCGCACTTCTGCATATGACGCATGCTTCGACAGTTGCGCATCAACCCTCCAAGCTTTCGCCATGTACTATTCCAGAGCTCAAGACACGCAGCATCAAAGCAAGGACATTGTATCGCACCGTGTACTCAATTCTGGACCGCGAAAAGGCGTTCATGCTCAAGGCCGAGATTCAGCACGTCGTGCCGCACGCAAAAAAGTCTGTCGGCCTATGTTCCTGCATAAAAGAGGCTGAAGGTGTTTACCAAGTTCGTCTCAAAGCGGTCTGGGCCTGAGTCTCCCCCTGCTGCTTCGTTATACTTGTCATACCCTCCGCCGCGCTCATGACGACAATCTCCAGAGTCTTGCCCTGTGCATTCATATCTTCGCCCTCCTCGCCCTCCTCGGCCGCACCACCAGCAGCAACCGCATTCTCGTCCTCATCCGCCTCCGCGTCGCCGCCACTCCCAGTAACAACCCTCAAACGCTCGAAGGCACGCCTCTTGCGCCATGGTCGGCTGCGCAAATACTCTGCCGTCCTCAGGTAGCCCGACGTTCCATGTCGGTGCCTCCCTACTGCTGACACGGCGGTGCCTGTCTTCAGCAGTTGCGGAGCTGAAGTACCCATCGCATGGTTGGTACCAGAGCTAGCGCAGCCAGCGAAGCCATTGATGCTAGTCGAAGCGGTGCTGCTGAGCGGCGGTGCGTAGCTTCGGCTGGGACTTCGGCTGGGAACTTATAGTCGGGATTTGGAAGATGGCTTGGTTTCTTGAGCGCATGATTACGCAGCTGAGCCTCATTCGCCTGCTTCGTCTTCGCCTCACGTTCCTGTACAAACTCCCAAAAGACCCCGGAAAGAGGCGGAGCTGACCCATCGACTCCCGCCGGAGACATTGGTTTATAAGCCCCGTGTGCTTCCGCGAACAAATCGCTTGATGATGACCGTGTATGCGGCGCAATCCTTAGTCTTGCTCAAGTGTCCACTGTCCGCCTCGATGTCCAACTCGCCGAGGTCGAAGAGCATCGCAGTGACCGGACAGAGGGCGCAATCCATAAACTAACGCTGGCTGATGTTCTCCTGCTCTTCGTACATAGCCTCTGTTCTCCTGCACCTTCGAATGCGAATCTCGATTCCCTACGCCCGTGCTCAAAGGAGAGAGTTTTGGGGATAAGAGACCACTTGCGCCCGCGGTGGATGGATGCATCAGAGGTCGTGCACGTAGTGCTGTAGCTGTTGCTGCACGTCTTCTCGGTGTTGGAGCCGGCCGTCTCCGTAAGCTTCTTCACGTCGACGTCCGATGTCCGATGTCCGGTGGGTCGCCCTTGAGGCACAGGAGAGTAACCTCGATCACATGCTCCTCCTCCTCGGCGAGGACCGGCTTTTTGACCATGGGCTTGGCTTTCGAGGTCAGGGCAGGCTCCTTGGCTGGGCATCTTGGTGGTTGTTATCGGGTCTCGGTGTTTGTGATGGGGTCTGAAGATAGCTATGTGCCTGCGTGTCAGTCTTGATGTTCCCAAAACTCCTTTGATATTGCATACCCTCCCCGATCGGTCCTTCTGCTTGCTCAAGTATGTGCCCTTCCGCGAACCTTTCTTGTGCATTGCTGTGGCAGCGCTCTTATTTCACTCGTCGCCGTGAACCTGCAGCCTTTGTGCGAGTCATTGATAAGAGTTATAGGCAGCTGGCCGCAGTGAGCGCTTCCACTTTATATGTCCTGGATACGCTCGTGGTGTTGGCGACAGTCCTTCGCTGACTACTGTCGTCGCTCTTTGTGCGCATGATCCGGCCGAGGAAGGAGAGGTCTAAGGAGAAGCATATGCTGCCTACGGAGACTGCTGCGCAGGGTGACAATGGTAGTAGTCTTTCTACTGTCGGGGCGACCGGATCCGCCTGCGCTTGTGCGATTGAGGCGCGAAATTGGTGGTGGGCGAGAGATATCGCTATGAGCAGCAGCTCGGACTTTGACTGATGTGACGGACATGATCGCGTCTATGTCGTCGATGTTGCCTGTAGCGGTAAACTGTGCAGGTGGCTAAAGGGGAGGCAAGCAATTGCTGTGGTTCGTGGCGGTCGGACGGTCGATGTTGCGTGCCAGTGGCTTGGTCGTATCCGCAGGACCTGTAAGCCTTAGCAGATCTTTCAATGTTCTCGAGGGCCTGAGTGATCTCAGGCGGCCTCCGGTATGTGTACGTATGCTTCACGCCGCTGGGAGTCCCTCCACCATCCTTCACCTGCTCTTTCGACAGACCAGCCATCATCCCGCCCCTGAACCTTCCCAGCCAATGCCCTTTCGCTTTCTCGTCGCTCGCCGTAGATGTACCTGGACGCATGCGCAGTTTGTAGGGAGAGGGCGGTCTGGGTAGACGTGCGACTGAAGTGGCTCTTCGTAGGCGCAGCCTTGGTGGCGTCTTCGGGGATTTTGGAGTTCATGCGAGCCTTCAGGTCGCGCGTCGAGAGGTCTAAGCCGACGGATAGGGGGCGTTTATTGGTATCATCGTCGGCCACGTGCGAGAAAGGTTCGGATAGGTGAAGGTGGCCGTGTGCAGGTGAGTATGATCTTGGACTGACACGGGTTGCGTGTTGGGAGGGGGGCTTCGGGGGTTGTGCTCGCATCGTCGTTGTCACCAAAACGGCGTTTGCCGAGTGGAAGCTCATCCGTACCGATCTCGCTGAGATTGCTTCGCCACGAAATGACGGTGTGTGTGTACGTTTGATGGATGAAGATGTTTGTTTCTGGAGAGGAACCCGTCCGAATGGGTGGTGAATTCGCGTTGTTTGGGTGCATCGCGCTCGGGAAAGGTGAGGTAGAGACTATACTGCTTGCCTATAGTATTAGAGCTTGTTCCAACGACGCAGTCGGTACAAAAAGAATGTGTATAATATATACAGGTCTTCGTAAACGTTCAACGAGTCTTCCATCGTTCTCTAGGTGTATTTGCGAGTTTTTGGCCAAAAAGGGTGTTGTTCGAACAGGGGAAATACTAACAAAAAGAGAAATTGAAAGTATGATATGAGTTAATCGATCAAAACATCAAAAAAGAGAGGGTTTGAACTGGTCGACCAGGCTGTAAACAGCGTAATATTGATGGATGATCTGTATCAATTGGTTAGCACAGTTCAATCAAATATACATGTCACGATTGCCCCCTTGCGGCGGCGGCGACGACGAGCTATCTAAACTAAACTATCTAACTATCTACGAATGCTGGTATTCTTCGGTCTCCTATATATACCACCAACATCGTCGAGCCGACGAACAGCCACTCTCCCTTTGCTCTCCTTTCCACTTTCTATACACTACGGATGAACATTATTATACACGGAGATTCATGAGCAAGACCAAACCATGCTCCTCACTTCGTTTGACAACGATCTATTGAGTGGTGGTCGAGATATGGCTGGTAGGGGCAGCTGTTCGAAGGCGAAGCAGAGCTTGGCGAGAACCCCTTTGCCCATATCCGGCTTTTAGTCTATCGCCGAGACAGCCCTGTATGCCAACTCTCAAGCATGACGTCGCTCTACGATCAGCGACTATATTCTGCAGACGAGCCTGACCTCCGATCGTACGGTAGAACAACTACAGCGCACGATCTCACCACATCAAGAACATCCCGGCAGAATGAGAAGATATTTCGCCATCGCATTTGAACATTGCCTACGAAAATGGGTTAGCGGAATCGTTCGCCTCGCTGGCGCAACCTAAGGAGAACGCTTATTTAACAGCCTGTTGGAATGCACCAAGTCGCTTCGCCAGAATACTGAATGTACGGTAAGCACGGGTACGGACAAGCCACCTATACACTGCGACAACAGCTCGTTCTGAAAGTAGACGACTATCAAGCAAGGAAAGTCCTTCCCGGAGCAAGAGTGTCGGCTTCACTACACACCGGCACCTCCTCTATGCATATTACTACACTGCATCGAGATACTTGCGGCTTCTATAGCTGGATGCGTACCGAGGCATGACTTTGGACGAGGCGGAAGCATCTTCTCGTGAGAACTGATACAGACGGATCGACTTGACTAACAGCTTTTGAAGTGCTTCTACGAACGCGAGACACGTCTGCTTTCTACCTCATCTTACTGCGCCGGAAACAACATCCTCACAGGGCGGGATGCCATCATGCAGCGATCCGCGTGCTGCGATGGGTGTGTCGGTTCCTGCTGCTGTGACAGAACAGGACGAACAGATGCCTAACCTGGAGCGCCGAGGGGTGGTATCTCCGTTGTACTATTACACGAGTGGAACTCCAAGTGTGTCGCAAGCTCTGCGGCGGTGCGATGTAGCGTTGAGTCAACTGTAGTATCGCAAGTCTTCTGCAAGCGGTAAGCCTACTTCGTCTTCTGCTCCGCCTTCTCACCATCGTAGCAAATCATCAAAATTTCACATCCCACTCCCTTCCCGGCGGCTTCTATAGGGATGATGTGAATGTTTAATCATGTCGATAGCGGCCGGACCTATCGTCCCCTGCTTACCTTCGCACTTTTCAACTCGCCTCCGCTTCTGCTTTCGCACCTCGCAAACCGGATCTTACGATTACGACCTCGAACAAACCTTTACATTTCGGGTCCAACGATCACGCTCAACAGGCCAAACGTGAGTATAGACAGCTCCAAGATAGACACATTCGCTAACGTCTACAGCACGGTCCTCAATCCTCAAAATGGCCTAGTACTTCGGCCAGAACATCGCACCGGACGTACACGCCCTTACGCCCTCACGTCCTCACGTTCCCAAGCGCTGGCGGCGTAGCATCTCTCACAGCTCTCTTCCAAAACTCCACCAGCGTCTGCCACCGCCTCTATTACTGCGAAGGCCGCAATCACACCGCCGGGTTCTAGCTCTGTCGGCACCGAACTTAGGAGCATCTGCGAAGAGAGCCATCACGACGCTCGCACCAAGCAGGCCGTATTCGATGCTTTCCACTACGAGGCGTGGATCTACTGTCGTCTTGTCGATTTCAACAGGGTCTGCCGAGCCGTCCTTAGTAATAGAACGATTCACGCCTTCACATGTCGTGCTCAATAAGCTCCCTTCGCGATGCGCGGCCGCGAACGGATCCATTGCAGTCAACAGCCACACTTGATATTAACAACGGAATGAGGATTGGATCATCGATCAGGCTCGTAGCATCTGAGGTCAAGCCTCTAAGACCGCTTGCTCGGGTGGATCGAGTCGGGACTAGGGATATCGCCCTTCAACGGAGTGATTCTAGCGGTGTTGAGTCGTCCGTTGTAATTCCATGGCTGCTCGTAGCATGTACAGCTACCAGTGCCACCACTTCGCTTTCGCAACCTCCAACCTCGATGCAAATACTCTCTGCCAGGCTCAGAGCTCTCCGGCCGACCGTAACTTCTCCTTTTCGTCCCCAGCCTGAGCTCCTTCCCCTCGTATAGCTCTTGTCGCCTCGCCCATCATACCAGCGCGTTGACATCCTCCCAGATGAGGCACTTTCGCTCAATCCGGCCTACATCGTTGTTAGTAATGGTTTGTTGTCACGGGCAGGGCAGCTAACGAGTTTAACCGACTGTCGCCACTGCAGCGGCCCAGTCTGCGATTGAAGGATAGTCTTCAACGTGTACAGCTTGCCCTCTGTCGGCATACGCTCGGGAGAAGCTACCGAGATCTACAAAGCACCGATGTCATGGATCGTATCCTGCTTGCACGCCCACACCCAGTACTTCCGAATGCGCCGCCCTGCGGTTGGGGTTGCACCACCGTATCGAAGCTCGCGATACCATAACCGCAGCACCACCAGATCAGAGCCGCTTGCTCCTAAAACCTTCTCCGTAAACAGAGTATTCTCTACCTTCATATGTCGCAGGCGCGCCAAGAGAGCTTGCGGGACGTAGAAGGTGGTCGCTGTGGCTTTCTGGCCGAATCTGGCGGCGGTGCCTTCGACGAGGTCGTATGCGTAGGGTGAGACTTCGGTGCCGTATTGGACTGGCCGATTGGTACGTGTTGCGTTCGTCATTGCTCACGGTGTGATGGTGTTAATCTGCGGTGCGAGAGTTTCCGATCTCCTCATGATAGGTGGTCGTCGTCGTCTCCTCTTCCATGGAGGGCAAGATCGAGGAGGCACGTGAAGAACTTTGGAGGGCATGATGTCCATTGTCATCTACGTTTTCAATGAAGGGTAAGTTGGAAGGGCAAAGGTGGAGGCTGCTGTTCAGGGTGATGTTGATTCTTTTGGGTATCGTGTTGACGTCCATGGACAGCAGGGTGCAAGTGAGAGGTTTGCACCTATCACTGAATAGTTCTCCTTCCCATTCAACGTTGGCTTCTGAGTAATCCTGTCTTCGTGGCACTCAACCTTCTACTTCTCCCCTGGAGATCTCAATCTCTCATGCAGACTCTGCCATCGCTGAGTATATGTCTGGTTTTCGCCGCAGACTTCGTACTCCTGATTCTGGCGCATGCGGAACTCGTCGTTGCGCTTTGGGCGACCGAAAGCCCCTTTCACTCGGGTTAGCTTCACAGTCACAGTCGTACAAGCGGCTTCGTCAGGCATGGCTCATTTCGTTATGATCAACATCCACCTTATGCACTCCGCCAATGTGTTTCGTGAAGCGGGAAGATGGACGCTTACCACTGCGCTTACCTTTTCTTTTCGAAAACGGTACGCGCTCGCCTGCAACTCCACTTGCATCTGCGTACCCTGCACAAAGGCTGCGGCCAGACTCCCGGCATCTGCTGTATTAGGCTTCGCATGTGTTTAGAGCGTTGGACAAAGCGGCCGAAGCAGGGACGATGTGCCCAGTTTGTCACTCTCGCGAAGAAGCGCTCTAGAGATCATGGCTGCGGCGTCCGCCTAGATTGAATGTGATGAATTCTCCCTGCAAGGCAACCTGATGTTACGAAGATGACGATGTCTTCGCAGCTCATGGCCGTCGTTGTGTTGCCGCCAGTGAGCCATGAGGAGAAGGTTTGTGACACATCCTATGATCGCCAGTGAAGGGAGGAGGATGACTTCGTCGCCGCCGTTGGCGTTGGCGTCGGTAGATCGTTCGCAGGGGTTGAGTTCAATTGTCCACGGTTTCAACCCCCCTTCCCTTGCTCAGACAGCAGAGATCTGGCCTTGTCGTCAGATTTGGCAATTGGGATGCTGGAGGTACCCTCGATGCTGTCAGTCAGACCAACGCATAGGCTCGGATAGCGGAATGGCGCCACTTGTCAGTTTAGAAGCGGAGCGGAGCCGGAGGGTAAGGGCGGGTCCGCTGCCAAGAGCCCTGGAGGCTGTTGGGGGTTAACTTTTGGTATAGGTGGTGTTGACATCGGCGGTAGACACAGCGGAATGTTAAAGTGGGCTGATAGTGTACGAGTCAACGTCGTGGGGAGCCTGGGGAAGGAGACCTCTGGTAAATCAACGCTTGTTCACACCATCGCAAGTGAAGTACTCGAAAGCGAGCCTCTGGAAAGCGAGGGCGCTGGAAGTTGAAGGTGACTGGAAGTGAAGCTCGCAAGAGAACCAAGCATAACAATGGCCAAGAACGCTCTGCCATGCCTGAGTTCTTGTGTTTCGTGAGGTCAATACCTCGGATCCACCTCCATGCTAACACCCTCGGCCTCCTCGATATTGGCAGCAACCTTCTTCTGCAAAAGCTGCTTCAGCCTCTGGTTTTGGCAGACCCTTGCCAACCACATCGTCACCATCTTCCTTATTCGTCTCAAGCATCCGTGAGTCGAAGGCGACATGCGTCCGACCCTGGGTTGGCGAGGCAGGCATCTTGGTTGTGAGCGTTGTTCAACCAGAACGGCCTGAAACCGTCGTTGCCGTCTTCAGACGGCTAAGTGTACGTGTCGGTGCGTAAGAGCGGGAGTCGCTGCAATCCATCTGTCGAAGCCTCGGCCGCCGGCAGCGGAGGGCAGTTGATATAGGCGACAGATCCTGTCGCAGTAAGTTGGTGTGAGTCGGAAGGGGTTTTGAACGATGATGAATGTGAAGTGCGAATACGCCTTTAGTCTCGAAATTCAGCAGAGTGATAGTCTGGCCGCAGGGATATCACCCGGTACTAGTTGTAAGCATGACGTAAAGACTCATGGAGTCGACCGTTGTGTCTGGCTTCAACGAGTTCTCCGCGTTGCGCCGCCACCGCTTCCTCTTGCGCCAGCCCGTTCTTCATGCTTATAGCTATGCTGATCTCCATCCTGAGCACCTTGTTGCTTTCCTTCCCGCTCTCGCCGTAAAACGCCATTGTTTCTCTGCACATACAGCTCGCTAGCGTTCATATTCGTCACTGTAAAAGCTTCGCGTGTCTGCACCTGTGTCTAGACCACAAGATCAGAAGATCGTCGCGCTGCTGCGGCGTACTCCAAGCAGATGTGACCGGTCCTGGGCCGCTGTCGTGGCTTCTCGTGGGACTATAGATCGGTATCCATGGCACTGGTGTCTCAAGGAAAGTCCAGGAGTTCGAGGGCCCTGAAGTACCACCCTGCGCTTGGAGTTCCCAAAGATAGCAAATATGTACGAGCTGTTGGCCGGGATACTGATGATCTACTTCCGCTCCAAGCGAACCACCTTGAGCTTCTATAGACTGATGTCTGTGTCGGTCTCCACTTCCTTGTAGTAAGCGAAAGTGACAACGGAGTTGATCGTATCCCAGAGAGTGAGGGAAGACTGGTGTCAGTCACTCTGTCGAAAATCAATGCATTATATGCTTACCATGTCCGCCTTTCGTGTCAATGCAAAAGTGAGGGAGTTTCCAGGTGGCAAAAGGGATGACTGGCGAACGGCAAAGTTACGAAGACGTCCGTTCACTTCAGTCTCCGTGGAACGAGTTGGTGTGCTTGATAGTGCGGCACGTCACCCCAGGCGCCATTTTACTTCGTATAGTACATCACTCGGTTCCACGAGGTAGTCGTCCAGCAGGTCATTGGCATCGGCATACGGGTCAATGCTTTGCTTGCTCGCTGCAGCAAGATCAAACATAATTGCGATCTGTTCGGCGAAGTCATCGGAGGATGATAAGTATTGAGTGCACGAGGGTGATTTACGGCTTATATGCGTGTGTGTCAGAGTGAGGGAGATTGATATACTGAACGGTCTGGATGAACGCTAGCCACGGCGAAAGTGAGTGCTACGTTCCGATGAAATGGACAAGCGGTCTGACAGGCTCTCACTGCCTGGACAGGCTCAACTTTCACAGTCTGTCTCTTGTGAGCGTCGCATTGATGCAGACTTGCTCCAAATGCACCGGCGCATGATACGGTCGAATGGGATCTCGGTCTGCTTGATTTCTTGTGTTGGAGACCGGTAGAGCACGTGATCTTGTTTGTTGTTTGCTGTTTGCTAGAACAACGAGCCTTCTGCTCGTTGTTGCTGCGCAGTATTAGTACGGCCTTCTGTCGCGCTGGATAGTTGACTGAATCAAGCGATCACTGATCAACATCTTGCATCAAGCCCTCGCCGTGGTACTGCTCTTAGCTTGGTTGTACATGTTCTTGAGGAGCACGAAGCAACGCGCCATCGTCCTCCTGAGTATCGCGATCACCTTCGCCATGCGCTCGCTGTAGTACTGCTCGACAGTCTTGCTGTTGTACTTCTTGTGCTCATCCTTCATCAGCATGCTAGGCGCTTTAAGACGAGTGCGACGTCTTCCACAGCAAACTCGGCGCGAATCCTGTGCTCTGGGAAGTCCTCCTGCCTGGTGCCGGGGGGCTCACTTGGTGGTCACCCGTTCTTGGAGTTCTCGGCGTAACTGTTGCACAGTCGGTACGAAGTGCCATGTCAGTGGCGGTATCACAAAGCTCACTCTTCAAAGTTTAATCCCTCGTACCATTCAGGCTCCTTCTCAGCCTTCTTCGCCTTTTCCGCCTTCTATATCCTCTCAGATTTCGGTCGCTCAATGACTCCGGACGCGGAGATTTTCGAGCGCTAGCCGGGGAGAAGTCGCGATGCTCGGACTAGGTCCTGACCGTTTCGTCACTGGCGACGGACCGGACGGATGTGAAGTGGCCCCTAGTATGCGTAGCCTCGGTAGCCTTTTTGAGGATCTTGATCTTTCTTTCCAGGAACTCATATGCGGTATGATGGTAAAAAGCTCGCTCTTTCTCGATGAGATGCTTGTAAGAGCCCAATAGCTCGAACTGGGATGCGTGCGCCGTGGATCTGTTTGACATTGTTTCGATAATGCGGTCGGTGAGCTTGTTCAGGAATCACTTCGCGGTTACATGTGACTTTCATCTTTCATCGACGGGTGCTATTGGGCGGAGTCCCCCATGACGAAAGTAGAGAGACTGGTCCGTGCTCGCAAGCAAGCCAGCCTGCTACAGCCGAGCTTTGCCTTTTGCAAAATCAAAACACCGGCTGCACAGCACGACCACCACCTCAGGATTCCGCCACAACTCCTCCAGTGACGGGCGAGACCTTGTATCGACGCTCCTGACCAAATTGAGGACGAGACGAGTGAGCACGATCTCACAGCACCTTGCTAGCGATCGCGACGGCCGACTTCACGGCATACCAGCGCAACCATACCTCTGCGACGACAAGAAAAGCCATCAGAGCGGCTGCACGGTACGTTCCACCTCCATCAGCATAACCGCTCACGCCCTTCATTTTTGTTCTGATGACAAGAATCTGCTTCTCGACCGACGCTCTTCGCGTCTTGATATGGAGACACACAGTTTTCTAATGCAACTCCGCCTTATCTTGTTCGATCGCGACAGCATACTCGCTCACATTGGCTGACAAGGTAGATGATACAGATCATATTTTCTCTCATGAGAAGCAACACGCTCGCCATCTCTTCAATGCTTTCAAACGGAATGCGCACGCCACCTCCCGCATCACCTTGAGGCGACGGCGACATCGACAAAGATTGTGGCCGCAACGTCTCAGCAAAGGCAAGCATCAACCCCTCAGTAGTACACCACTTACAATACTCTCCATGATGACTGATATAGTTGCTTATACTTGACCGGCGCGCTTGCCGTGCTCGGGTGGAGACAAACCTGTGAAACCACCGAAGGTTGCATTCTGACCTGCGTCACCTGTTGCACTTCCATATCCGCAAAGAACAGGAATGGCATCTGAGCTGCCCAGATCAACAGCTTGTTACCCGGAGTTCGACTGCGCAGTACCTCGATGAGGCTGCAGCACTTTCCCAAGCAGCCACCTCCGGACAATGGCGACCGACGGCGGAAGTGAGAGATAAAACGCTCACACGCGAAGGTACGTAGCCGGTCCTCCGTCCTTCCCCTGCACCCTCCTTACATCTTATGATGACATAACCTTCAGCTTTACCAGATGTGCGTGACGCATCTGGGAATGAAGACAACATTCCGGGTCTGATTCCAATTGGACACATCAATCCCACCTGTGCAATGCGACTTCGCGCACTCTCACTAACCAGAAGACGATGTCTAGATCGCGCCCGCTGTGGACAGCTCGGACTCCGCCACCAGCGCTAATGCTCCTCCGTCTTACGGGCTGCCACCTCTGAATGTACACGAACGCGCCGACCGCCCGATACTCAACTCCGCCTACAGCGACTCAGCTCTCTGCGCACCCACCCGCATGGCCACGATCATCCCCCCGCTGTTGTCCGAGAATGGCGCATACGACAACGCCTCGCCCCTCACAGGGGAAAGAAGCGCTAACAGTGAACCACTACCTGCGCATTGACGGATACCAGTGCATACTGGTTGGAAGAATGCACTTCATTCGGCAGCTACATGGATACGAGCGCAGGCACACGGAGAACAGACATCTCGACGGCACTGGCAACTTCGATCGCCCCTCCGGATGCGAAGCTCATGAGATCTTTCATGACGGTGCCTCTGCTCCGGATAATCCTGACTTCCCCGACGTCAACTCCAGCAAGCCCTGCTCTCCAGAGTCGGCAGGCTGACATTGAGGTATGCGCTTCCGTACTCTTCCACCACCCAAACCTTCCTCTCCTGATGAACAACCAAACACATGTCAAACTTATGAACGACCTCGCTTCGCGCGGTCGCGATGATAACAAACATTGAGTCATATGTCTGATCCACTATCAACTCAAAGGATTTCCGTGTGCATTGCAACGAGATAGCATCTGCTAACTCGTTGACGCTCCCCAGGACCAGAAAACGATGATGGAAAGCTCCACGCGTCTCACCACCGACGCGAACAGCCACGGGATTAGCCAGCCTTCCATCACGCTGTGCTGCGTCGCCTTGGCCACGCCATTCACCGATCCACCGATCCACCGAACCCCTTCCACATCTTCGCGCAATCCCCATTTCTCTGGAAGCCCATGTCGGTTACGGCACACTCAGTCAAATCATCAAGCAATCATGCGGGCCTTCAGATGTTCGGGTAGCACCACAAGAGTATGGGCATAGGTGACGCCGAGCCGGACAAGTCAAGGAAAGAGCAGGAAATGCGCCATGAGACGGCATGCGAGAGCAGGCTTGGGAGTCGTTGGCTACGGCAGGGTAAGCCATTCCCTTCCTCCTGTCCAGTTCAGTGATGAAAGCCGCTACACATCGATCCGCCAGCCGAGTCTACCAAACCAGCTGTAAGGTTTTGGTCGGGAGGCTCAGCTTGGAGATGACGATGCCGAGGAAGATTCTGAAAGACAGCAGTTTCTTATCGCTCGCTTAGATGATGTGGATGCGCACAAGCTAACAGGGCGGGGTATCGTAGACCAACGAGCGATGTTGAAAGCAATCCGATGCTGCGCCGATCTGACGAGTCTGCATTACCTTCCCGTCGACAATTAACAAGTAGGTATGTCATCCTGCATCTTCCTCAACACTTCGATGATGACATATCTACCACGCACGACAGCGAAAGCGTCGGCCTGTACACCGCGCCAGCGGCGTCTATCTAACCAGCTGCACGGCTTTGGTCAGGAGACTCCGCCTGGAGATGAAGATCGAAGAGCCTGCTACACTCTGAGAACTTACCATCGCCTACACATCGCTTCATGGATGCCGTCTCGAGCACTAGCTAATGCAATCAACACTCCAGACTCGTTGGCGGCAACAAGATCGTTGGGATACTCGAAAGAGAAGCGAGCAGGTACGTGGCCTTGTCCAAAAGCACCCACTCTCCAGAGAAGCCATCGCAGCAATGGCCTCTGGAAGCTCGACACCGGTCAACGTCTCAAGAACAAATCGCCACCTTATCAGACGTCAGGCAATCCAGGTATGTGTCGCCACATCATCCCCCGCATCGCTGCAATGATGAAACCCTTCTTACTCGTGTCACCCATACCACGGGTGACCGATACCTCATGAAGAATACCTTGTGTCTGGTCTGATTCGTAGCCTACCTCAAACCCCTCACGAACGTCGCTCTCGTGCGGTCGTACTGCGCTAATACCAAACTCGCAGGTTACTACGCCTACTTGAAATACGCTTCCCTCTCCGACATGGTAAGCATCATAGCATCCCCTACCCTTCTTCTCACCCTCACAACAGGCTTGCGTTGCTACTTTGCCACAGCCGGGCTCGAACTACGAGCCCGGGTCCGGATCAGCAATTCTACTCATGAGCGAACATGCCACAGCTGTTCCAACTACCAGGATCATCGTACGGTGGCCGCAGTCATACTGGACCGCCAGGTTATCCGGTCGTAAGTCACCTCATACGCTCAAGCCCCTTCGCTGCGATGCTGACCACCTTACGCAATGGGCAGTGTCCGACTCAACTTGACGAGACATTACCACAATAGCCTGAACAGCAGCCTACTTCCACACATCTTCCATGCCGCTGATGTACATTGGGACTACGCTGACCCGCACGCAGGTACTCGTTGGATTGCCGAACACAACAGCACGCGCAAGACTACCCATCAAGAAGGTAAGCGTCAATGCCTCCGCCCTCCTATTTACCGCTTGTGTATGATGATACAGTTTCAGAACGCAGACAACCGCCTCTTTCAACAAGAGCTGCTGGTCGACCATGGCGACTCACGATATCTGAGCAACGATACTGCACACTGATACCCTACCAAGAGCGACGTCGGAGTATATGCTGACTCTTTCGCATACAGGGATCATTCACCTTGACAGTGGACATAGTACTCAGCAGCCGACGAAGCGAAGACGGTGATCTGCAAGCTCGCTCTTGTCTTGACCAGTCTCAGCCGCAAAAACCTCAGCAGACCGCAAAGCGGTGAGCGTACCCTGCCTCCCTCCCACCACCGCCTGCGATGATGATCTCTTGGAACTGGAATTATCCTACTATCACTGAGGAACAAACAAGATCGGCAACCTGTTCTGACCCGCAAATCACTCTCCGCGCGATATCGCAGTTCTCCAAAACTGCTCGAGCAACACTGACATGGGACTTGCAGGTTTGCAGCAGCTCGAGACGACATCTTGCTCCGTCAATGGCGACGCTGCGACGCAACTCACTGCAGCAGCAACCCTTACGCTACCGTCATAGTTCTTTGCGGTAAGTTTGCATCGATCTTTCCCTTATTCTTACCTGATGACCCAAAATACACTTTATCTTCAGACTTCACTCAACCGCCTTAGCCTGGTTGACGATGATAATAAAAGAGAGCATACTAATTCTGATTCGTCTCATCTTCCTGCTACTCTAGACTAACGTTGGCATCGGGCGTACGTGCCGACTATCCATATTGCAGACGCACCCACGCCCACCATCTCCCGATCAAACAGGTACGTTCGTCGACACTTCCCCTTGATCCATTGCATGATGAACATACTCTCCTTAGTGCAATCCGACTGTATTCAACCGCTTCATTGCAGGTTGGGACGATGAGAACAATTAGAGCCAACAACAATCTGATGCCCTTCTCAATACGCTACTCCGCCCAATCGTCTCCGCTACACGGCAGCGCTGACTTCTTCCATCCCATATTCTTTTTGTAGAACTTTTGACCTCTCCCGATCGACAAGGTACGTCCGAGCATGGCTCTTCGCCCGTACACTGCCACACACATACCATGATGAGCCCCTCCAGAGATTAAATCAGACTCTACTCAACCGCCGCTGGGCTGCAGGTTGACGATGATAGAACACCCATGACTACGCATGCTTCTGATCAGTACTCGCTCATACCGCTCTACTCTATCATGCTCATTGGGACACGATGCTGACCGTTCATACTATAGATCCTTGCGACCTCCGGAAGCTGCCCACGCGAATATGAACTAGCGTCTACCTTTGCAAGCTCCATAATGAGCTGCATCTCGACCACCGCCAGGACCCCTCCCATTGACATCTTAGCTCTTGCCCCAGAAGCTACATAATGAACTACCATACACATGATCTTTTGACTTCACTCAACCGCCGCTGCGACGCAGGTTGCCGATGACGACAATTTGACAATTTGGAGAGCTTTTACGATCTGATGCGCTCCTTGCTCCTACTACTCCACACCGCTCTGCTACTTGTGCTCTAGTGCTGACTGTTCGTTCTCCAGATCCGATCAGCCTCAGCTCCGATCATTCTCAGCGGTAAGCTCCTCCCGTTCTCCACCCTTCCTTCCCACCCACTTCACATAATGAGCCCTCAAAGAGCGCCTGGAGATCCTAGCCGGCTAACGACAGCTAGCCCAACCACTGTCCCAGAAAGAATATTGTGTACGCACGATGCAGGAGGTGGCCACTCGACAACCTGTAGGCAAGAGGGTATGCGGTGTCCCCGCCGTTAAGGTCTTGTGAGAAGCGGGTACTCGTGTTGCCCGGAGGCAGCTTCCGACATCTCGCTGGGGCCGCAAGCCACAAAAGGGCATTGCTAGTTGGCATAGGCGGTGCTATGGGAGACATCCGCGCCCAGGTCCCAAGTCGGTGTTGACGATTCTCGGGGCGGCTCGCGTCTGATTGAGCTTGATACACGTTGCACTATCACTACATGATCATAATATTGAGCATTTGCTGACCGCTTGTTGCCCGCAGCTAGATCGAATAGTCATCGACCGACTCCTAACGTAGGGGTTATAGCCGGCGAGCACTTTGATGGTACGTACCTTACTATCCACGCATCCTTTACGGCTATTAGTAAATGAACACAGTTGTATTCATAAGCCTGCGGGCTGATGTTACATGCAATCTCTTTCCGAATCTAACTCACTGCACCGCACCATCACACCTATTGCCATCCGTTCCAAAGAGGGACAAGACGAGAGCTGATACTTCGCTGCACCGCACGCGCTAGAACTGCTTTCAGATAACCTTGTATCTGGATCGCAATCCGGCGAAGACCTACCCATGGAAAGTACCCCACCCTCCCCCGTCCCATTCCTTTAGACGGCAATGATGACTCTCGGACTTGCACTTGGTTAAACATGGTTTTTAACGCTCACGCATGCGCAAGGCCAACGGCATAAGAATGATGATTACGTCCTTATCTGATATGGTCATAACATTTGCCGTCACATTCGTCTCTCTTAGAACAGAAACACCGCTAACCAACTCCGCGCTTCGCGGTCTCGTAGATCCACCCGGCACTCATCGACCAACGCCGACGACATATCACGCGCCCTCGACAATGCTTACTCATTCCATGGGAAGTGTCTCCTCCTAGCCCCTACCCTTCCCTTTTTCTTAGACGGCTATGATGACAACGGACTCCGCACTCGGATATATAACGATTTCCAACGATCAGGGCAGGCGAGGCCAAAGCTACACCGGTGATCATAATGTTCGCGGCTGATATGGTCAATAACAAAGCCGTCGCATACGCTACGCTCAAGGATGGAGATCCGCTGACGAAACCCTTCGATAGGCTGAACGCTAGCCAACGCCTCTCGACCTCCCGACATCCAACGCGAACCACAAATCACGACGACCTAAGCGCAGGGCCTCTGGTTGTGTAGCATGAGTATCCCGCAGCACAAATCAGGAAAGTATTACCCCACTCCTACACTACACTTCCGCAGCGATAATGAAGCGACACAAAGTGCACCCAAGAAACAATGAATGATAATTTTTAACACTGAGGCTAGACGCCGATGACGATTATTGTGTCCATCTGAGCTGCTGCAACTCTTTGTCCGAGATTGCTCTCGTCTCCTCACTCCCAGAAGCAAGCAGTCCGCTGATCTCTTCGTGCGCTTGGCGCTACAGGTACCTCGCAATCGCGCAGCAGTCCGCCTTTTCCGACAACCCGGCCGTAACGACATCGAACGTCCAGTACTCCGGTACTACAAGGCTTGGGTATGATCAAGGGTAGTTTCAGGGAGGCGCCGTGAATGGCAAGATGCAGATGAGCGCGGCTCATAGGCAGATAAAGAAGACGGGTAAGTAGAACCTGCGGATCTCGTAACGTACATAGACGGACTTTGCTGATCTTGTTCCAGAATATATGCCTGATGCCAGACGATGGTCTGATATGCCGCGTGATGGCAGGTTGAAGGGTGGACGTGGCAGTCATCGGGGCTGGAGGCATGTGGTATGAAGTTTTCGGGAGAGGGCGCGGGCGTGAGAGTAGGTTATACATAGCACGAAAGTTGGCATTGCACACTGCTTGGGAGGCTTAGGAAAGCTACGGATGTTGGTGGCTTAAGAAGTCGAAGAGACAACATGTACGAGGTCATAATGCAAATCGTCCGTGGGTGGCTGAAGCCGCTTGCCGTGTTGCAATTGAAAGCTTCACAGCAACACGGACTGCGAGATACATGTCGTGAATAGTTTAAAAGCTCAGTCGAATCGATGTGATCGTTCAACTCGTCGCAATGCGCACTCCCGGAAGGGTAAATAGGTCTGAGCAGCCATGTCCCACCCATTTGCGCGCGTTATACTTTCTCGAACGATCGATTCGACGGTATTCCGTCGCTATGACATATCTATGATAGTGATGGCCACGTACGTCAATTTTCGTGATCATACGCAACGTTTCAAGGCTGCAGGGATGTCGGCAAGCCTAGCCGGGAAGCTGCTCCTTCCTTCTGTGCCACCTTTCCACCTTTAGTCTTGCGGGAAAAAGTCGATTGACTGGAGATAAAAGGGAGGCTCGAACACACAACCATCTGTGCTATGTGATGTACCCCAACACAGCCAAGAAAAAAGCAAAAAAAAAGCAAAAAAAAAGGGGTGATGCTGGACAGCTCCGTATCCTATAGCTGCAACTTGGTTACAGTTCAATCAATCTCAATGAGACGATGAGGATCAATCTATTCGACGTTAGTCAATGTCTTCAAGAGAGTGTGTGCAATGCAGAAATCAATCAAAGCAAACTAGTTACAAACACTTAGTGCTACAGCCCTCGACTGCACCCAGAGGTGTAATCTCCACAAAAATCTTTGGACTTATTTAAAGCTCGAATCGGATGAAGCGAGGTACTGCCGAAGGAGACGGTTGTATCACGCTGATATGTGACCGCAAGCTACTCGCTGTCCTTCACCGGAAAGGTATACTAGTCACAAAACGGAGACATTCGCACTTGCACACATGGAAGTCTTAGCTAAGGGATCGAACGAAAAGATGATGCCTTCCGCTCGAGATCACATACACCCCGACCAACAGAACCAATTTGCACCCGCGATGCTCTCAGTAGGCTCAACCGCAGCCAGACTCAACGGCCAGTCCAACATGATAAGCCAAGGCGTCACTATGGAGGATCTTCTGCGCCAGCAGCAGCAGCAGCAGAGTATGACGTCGTCGCCATCAGCTCTCTCCATGCAGACGCAAGGGCAAATGTCAATGGGCAACCTGCAGCAGCTCGGCGCTTCTCTGGGCAGCCCATCCGCAACCGTGGCCCAGCAGGCTTCGCCGATGGTCATCACGGCCAATGGTCAATGCCTACCACCATTGACACTAGCTACGGTTCAATGCAAGCTTTCACACAATCCTCATACCAGCAGCCGAACTGACGTCGTCACCATCAGCGTTCTCTATGCGTACTCACAGCCGTCTGCCCATGGACACCATACAGCAGCCCGGCGCCTTCTCCGAGCAGGCCTTCCGCAACCGTGGCCCAGCAGGCTACGCTGATGGTCATCACGGCCAACGGCCGATAAGCTGCACCATCGACACGAACGAACCACGGGTCGGTGCAGGCTTTCAGACCGTCCTCATACCAGCAGCCGAGACTGGGTTTTCCAAATTCGCGAACGCCGGCTACCTTGACTGTCCTACTCAGTGCTCCCCAACCACCTACACGCATCTCAAGCCCGCAAGGCTCCTCCGAGCTCTTCACCAGCGAGCAGACGTACGGCGCGACCGGTGAACTCCTCCAAAATACCACGGCTACGAGCAAGCAAGGGCCGACGTACAACAGGTTGAACGCAGATTCTAGCGATCGCTGGTCCACACGCAGAACACCTCCACCACCGTACTCCCACACCCATTATAATCGATACATAAGCACCAATGTAGCGAAACAGGATACACCAGATCAGCTAGCGACGAGTATCGAGAACTTGAGGCTGGATACCGAGACTTCCTCGCAG
>JAKLLW010000462.1:0-32809 GCA_022814695.1 Neocatenulostroma microsporum
GCAGAAAAGGACGGTCGCAGTATGTCTCCCGTAGTAAATGCAAGTGCAATGGCGCTCTAGATGGTATGTGCGAACGGACGACTGCAGAAAGAAGGAATGATGGAGGGTAGACGCTGGCGAGATGAGAATAACGATGGAGGACGGTGGAGTGTGATGAGGGTGGGAGAAAGAGCACGAAGCGATAAAACGGTTCAGGAGTCCTACATAGTATTGCTGTGATTGGATATGCTTCGGCGCTTAGAGGACGCTCGGGGCTATAGTAGGTTAGATCGATATCTGCTCATTATAGCGGGGAGAACCGGTCTGTCTGCTGCCCACTTGCGAGCACCATTGTCAGGTACCTAACGTTGACAGGTCGAATCCGCGCTGCTGTTGTAGCAGCGTACATCTACTATACTCTTCTCTTCTCATCTCAAAAGTAGTAACACCAATAATCTTAACACAGTTGATACCCATAGTCTACAGACCGGCTGCCGGTGCACGCACGGTCATGTGACAGTGCATCTTCGGTCAACAAGCAAGAATCTTGGGACCATCAGGCATGTCTACTTCCCTCCCACAGGTCAAAGATGATCAAAAGTGCTGACCACCACCACCGCTTTAGCCTCGCTTATCAACTCTCGTCCATCTCATCAGATGCAGCAGGGCTTGGTGGCTGCTGAGGGGCCTGCTCGTCCTTCTTGCGCTCCTCCGCCATTGGGACAGCCTTCTTGCCCTGGCGCTCCAACTCATCTGCCTCCTTCGCCTCCCTCGCCTTACGAGCCTCATGCATCGCGAAGTTCGTTGCGATCTCCACCGTCTCCCTCTCTTGCTCCGTCTCGTCCATTTCTACGTCCTCGAGCTCTTCTTGGGTCTCCCAATACTGTCTGGCTTCAAGAGGGCGACGCACGAGCCCGAAGAGCCTGGAGGCCGGGACTGAAAGAGCGTTAGCACAGTCGACAATCATAGACTCAAGAGTGAAACTTACGCATTCCGCCGGCGTCATAAATGCGCTGGTCCTCTGCCAGACGCTCCTTCTCCCTCTGCACATCGGCCGCTTCGGCTGCCATCCGCGCGTCGTAGTCGGCCACCTTGTCACCAAACTCAGCGTACTCGTTGCGGTTCTCTTCCAGGATGGCATTGGTCCTCGCCCGCAGTCCCTCAACTGTACGGATCTTTTCGCCCCGCTTCGCTTCAATGTGGTCACACAACTCCAATGCTTCGTTCAGGTAGCGTTGGCCGATCAAGCATGGCACGACGCCGGAGAGGAGATGGAGCGTCATGATCCGGGCATAGTTCGCTGCTCAGCAAGTTAGTAAGTACAATAGCACGGTAGAAGCGGTTTCGCCCACTTACGGAGACTCGCGTAAAGGAGTATTTGGAGACACCTCTCACGGCATGCCGCGAGCTCGTTCTTTTCGTAATCGCCCTGGGCCTGCTCAATCATCCAGTAGTACATACGCGCCTCGTGCGAGATACCTGGCGGAAGGCTGCTCATGAAGTCGGCAGCGTTAGACGTCTGTAATGGCTCATCATCTCCAGCTTCCTGCGATGGCTCCGGCTTTGCTGGATTGTTCGTGATGTCCAGCCCGGCCATCTGGTCCGATAGAGGCGCGTCTCCTGGAGTCGACATAACGAAGGGTGCTGAGAAGACGCGGCAGTCTGCTTCTCGGTGGGGAATGCAGACTACTTGTCTGTGCCAGTTGGTCGGTTTCGGATGGATGATGAAGGATGCTGATGAGATGCGGCAGTGTGCTTTACGGTAGGGACGGCAATCTACTTGTCGGTGCCAGTCGGTCGGATTTGGGTGGGTGAGGCGGGTGCCTGCACCAGCGGCGTGAATAAGGTGGCGTCGACGGGAAAAGCGCGTGAAAGTCGCGGTCGTTTGTTAGAGCGAACCTCCCGCAAAATTTGCTGTGTCACACGAGAAAAACAAAGAACGCATCTCGAACTCAGGAATATCTGACAGACTTACGCAAACTCAGGCCAACCCAGCCCTTCGCCGGTTCCCGTCTATCGTTTACTCTGACTGGCACGACCGACCATGGACTCTCCGGCGCCCTCTGGGGCTGCGCCCGCTTCTGCTGCAAAGTCCCAGGCCCGGCCAGAAGACTCACCTCTTCCACTAGATGGCGACTATGCGCTGCACGCCCGCCGAACGACCTCCGGTATACGTTCACCACGCTTCGCTCTGGAGGATGAAGAAGATGCCACCACCCCGCCGCCCGAAGATGTGATACTGTCGAAGAAGGGAGCGAACGCTCTCAAGATGGAGGAGTGGATGCGGCAGCACGAGCGAATAGTTCGAATGATTCCAGAAGAAGCCAAGGCCGCTGCAGAGACCATCAGAGAAATGCAAAAATTGCAGGCTGCGCGCTCGAAAGCTGCTAAGGCAGGAGCAGCGCCACCGCCGGCCGCTGCAGAGCAACCGACACCGGCCACGACCAGCAAGTCGACGCCCAAGACAGCCAAGAAGAGTCGGATAATCACACTACGAGTCTCTCCTGACCGCCTAAAGCACTTTGCATCAGGCGTCACGCCAAAACCATCAGCACCACCGGCACCTGCAGAGCAACCGACACCGGCAACTGCTCCCGCCAACAGTGATCCACCACTGCCACCCGGATGGGAGCGGAAAGCGAATCCGAAGGGCAGAACATACTATGTGGATCATAACTCGAAGACGACGACATGGGATCGACCTGCTCCCACTCCACAGCAACAGACGCCAGCACCACCCGCACCAGCACATGGCGTTGGGACTGTCGACGAGCCGGAGACACCTGCCGGAGAGGCACAAGATACCGATGTAACGGCCGATCTCCAAACGGTGGAGGACAAAGTAAAGATCGCATGGCCTGTGCGCCGTCAACTGAAGCACCGTGTGCAGCTGAACGCAAACAGTATCACGCTCATGTTTGGTGCTCCGTCCGACGACTTGAGCGGTGGTCCAAGTGAATTCAACGAACGTCGCAAGCAACAGATTGAGACGACCGGCTCATCGAGCCTACTTCTGTACACCCCAAAGAAAGGCCTCGGAGGTATAAAGGGTGGCCTCGACCAGACCTCTACCGAAGGCATTGCCACACGACTGGAAGATCTGTTGCAAAGGATGCTAACACCGCTCTCGGAACTTCCCTCGGAAGCAGTCAACACCCTCCTGCGTGCTGCAACGCTCACCACACCAAACCTTCCTGCCAATGTCTGGTTGAAGGGTTTCAACGTTGGCTTGGCTAAAGACAAGCCTGGTTGGATTTCTGTCAACAAGTTCCCATACCTCCAAGGAATGCTGCCCAAAGAAACGACAAGAATCCAGGTCGACCCAGCCGAGCTTTCGCCCCATGTCGAAATACCTGACCCTGCACCGCAAATCCAATTCACGGTGAGAGTCGATCTGCTGGAGGTTCTGAACAAGGAACGAGCAACGCGTAAGATGCGCGCGGTCACGGAGGAGGAACTCAAACGCGGCGTTGCTGCAATGAAATGGGTATCCTCAGAGGTGGCTTTGCGACATGGGCCGGGTGAAGACGTCGGCGTGTTCGCGTAAGTCTCATTCTACAGTCTATTGTTTGTATGGTCGATGAAGGGCTTGCTGCTGTCTGGTTCGCAGAGTGCTATTTCTCTGACACAGATTTCGCCGATGCCGCCTTTCAAGCTAGCTGTCACTTCGAGGACTTTGCTGATCGTTCGCAGCTCTTACCTAATAAGATATCTATCCGGTCTATCCGGTTCACGCGCCGGTGTCCGCACAGGTTCACGGTACAAAGAGGCCGGCAGTGTGTCGACGGCGCCTATTACGACAGGCCGGAACGTTTCTACTCTGCGTCATGGAGATATTAGACCAGCTGACTGGGTGAAACAAATTGCACCAGATCTACCTCCCCTTACATTCCGCAGGAGTGAGAAACTCGGTTTACAGCGCATTCGTTGTGTTATTGAGCAGACCTACCGATCCAATGGGTCCGAGGTCCATGCATGGCTAGAAGGCTGCCGGTTTGCGGACACTTGGATCGATTTCGGGAACGTGTTGCTAGATGCAAAATGTTCTTGCTCGACGACCGAGGCTCTCCACTGCAGGCACCCTTGCGACTGCTGCTTGGTGGACGCTCTTTGCGAATCTTTGCGTCGACCTTTCGAGCATTGCCGTGTGAAATTATGCGAAGACTGCACTGCGACTTTACGCTCACGTGTCCAGCCTCGGGAAGCCGATGCGGCAGAAGTCGATCCTCAAGACCTTTCCGAGGCGGAGGAGCAACAGCTGGATGAGGAAGCCGATGCGGCAGAAGTCGATCCTCAACATCTTTCGGAGGCGGAGGACCAACAGCTGGATGAGCATGTCGCGGATGACCCGGACGACAGCTCCGATGAGGACACGAGCGGTGTCACTGGGCATGTTCACCTAGGGAGCGCTGTTGAAGAGCTTCGTTTCTTCAGCAACCTTGACCGTGATCAGGAGATGCGGGAGATAAGTGAAAGACTTCGGTCTCTGCCCGACGATGCGTTATCTGCACGGCATCCAGCATGATACGGATAATAGAAGGAAGAATGCTCCCAGCGGCAACACTAAGTCCACGGACATGTTCGCTACGGAGGTGGACGCTGTGCTTCCTATCTACCTCCGAGGCAACACGTCTCGAATTCACGTGGCCCTGAACTTGGTAATGACTATGTCTTACATGAATCGCCTGAAGAGTATCTTTCCGGCGATCGTCCTGAGGATCGTCTATGAAATCCTCATCTGTCCCGCAGACGACCTGGACAGATTGCGGGAGCTAATAGCTAGAATGGATCATATCTTCCTTATCCGCCAACAGGTACCATATTGGCAGAAAGGGAGATTTCGTTTCAATATGAGCTTCGACAAATGGGAAATCTTCAAGCGTCAGTGCCTCACTGGCATTGTGGATCCCGAGGAGTGCGCCAAAGCTCTCGCGCTTGAAGGCAGCCGTCCACTTTGGTCGCTCAAGCACTGGAAAGGTAAACCTTTTTCAGTCCAAATCCGACCCAAAAAATTCCGATGCACCAGCCGAAGAGGTCGAGCGCGTGAAGGCGGTGCTCAACGAGATCCAAGATCAGACTCGTCGGCTAACACTCTTCAACGACGTGCCATATCCTTTCGTTGGCGGCCCGCAGCCGCCACATTGGAGTTGGCAGCTGCTGTTCCGATTGATGGCCAGGTATCTCCATATCATAACCACTCGCTGCAACTCGCGCTGGATCACCACACTCGATACGTCCATTCTGATCGTCATCCTTTTCTACGGCATCCTCAACCGCGACAAACCGGAATGGGCAGAGCTGTTTAACCTGCCTCTGAGTATATGGATGAATCACCCGTTGGCTCTTAGCTTTGGCAAGATTGTTCACGCCCTTGGCATGGATGGTCCTCTCCCACCAGGCACAGAGACTTTCACACGCCTGGCGGACTTCCAATGGGATCTGTGCAACATCAAACCGGAGGCTTGGATCTCGAACCTCGCCGTCGGCGATGACGATACGCGCCGTGAGGAAATGGTTCAGCACTTCCGGGATCATTTCCGTGTCAACAATCATCAGTATTGGCCGGATCAGCTACCTGAGCTACCATCTTCACTGCCGCCAGCGGCTCTGAAGAAGCACGAGTATAAGACCGCTGCGAAGCCCGCGAAGCCCGCGAAGAAGCTCCCGGACTGGGACAGCCCAGATGACGTGGACGCGTTTGTTCTCCGTACAATACGCCAGCGCACGCGCGTCCGCGGCGCTACAGGTACCTCCACAGGCGGTGGTGCCGCAGGAGGGGCTGGTGCAGGGACAGGCACTAATCTCGGTGGGAGTGCTGGCGGCGACGGAGGTAGCGGCGGCGGGGCTACGCCCGATTGTATTTGTGGTAAGGCAGACGATGATGATATGGTGCACTGCCAGAATGTCGATCCCGAACATATCGTTCGTGTCCATCGGGCATGTATCCCAGAATCAGAGCGCCCAGCTGGTGAGTATCTTCGCGTCCCTATCCCTGCACAAAAGTACTGACTGGCAATAGGCAATGAGCCATGGATATGTCCAATGTGTAAGGAAGCAGAGGCGGCCGCGCTCCAAGACTTACAATATGCCGGACTACCCGCCGAAGACTTCAAGAACCTACCGTACCTCAACAACACCTGCTACTTCTCTACAGCCGTCCAGATGGCGCACAATTTGCAGAGTATCGCTGGGTTTGTAGCATCTCCCAGCAATTTCCTCTACAAACCGGCGTACGGCATCAGAATGGCTTGCCGGCTCACGACTCACGATCAGTGACCAGGATCCTGCCGATCAAGTCGCTGAGAAGACCACTACATACCTCGGCCAGGTGAAGGGCTTCATTGATCTACTGCGGCAAGTCTTTAACCGTTTAAACGACAACACGGGCCCCGTCTCAAAACAAGAGATGGCCCGGCTGTTCGATGCGATGTCTGCAATAGATCCAGAGTGGAAGTACGAGATGAACGACCCTACAACTCTCTTCCTTAAGATGATCGACACCATCATCCTTGCCTCTGAGGACTCAGACGTGCGTCAGCGCGGTCAATGGGACAAGCTGAAAGCACAGCGCCGGCAGACGTTCGAAACATCCTTAATGCGTCCGACCTTGGAAAGCGAAAGTCTGTTATCCTTCCAAGCCTACAATGGCGAAGGCCGCAGCTCGAGGATCTTGGGCGACTTCTGCACTCAGGTTGTATACGAGCGCCAGTGTCCACAAGCCGACTGCCGCATTATCGATCGTAGATGGGAGCACGAAATGGTCTTTCCGCTCTGCTTTCCTGCCGGAACACAGAAGCACGACGTGTTCACCTTGGAGCAAATGCTGAACGATTGGTCAGAGGAGAGCGTACCCGAGGGCATCCCATGCCCATCGGCTCCCGATGACTACCCACGAGCGACCAAGGCGTCGAGGCGTATCACCATCGCGCCAGAGACCCTGGTCGTACACTTCAGCCGCAAAACCTTCGACGAGTACATGATGAACCACGTGGAGCTGCCAGAGTACTTCGATCTCACACCATTTGCAGACGGCAAAGCTATTGCTTCCGATCCTCGATGCCGCGAGAAGCTGACGGGCAAGGTCATCTATCGCCTCCAGTCTACGGACATGTTCCTGCCTACGGGTAGCCACTACATTGCTTCTGTGCTCCGGAACGAGCAATGGGTGTCTTTTGACGACAAGAAATGGCCTCAGCATCCTATGCTTCAGCATCCTCAGGCCGCTATCGACCAAGGCTTGGTTCCGTACTTCGCTATCTACCAACGTCAGAAAGGTCTTGAGGCGATCCCAAACAGCGGCTTCGTCTTGAAACCGGTTGGTGTCAAAGCAGGTCGAACGTACGGCGCTCCGCCACCGTCCCCACCACCGCCTCCACAGACCGACCCACCTGCCAGGTTCCCATGTCCATTGATACCGCAAGTAGATTGCGGCCTCTTCTTCGACAGCGAAGCCTTGGCTCAAAAACACACGTTTACTCACATGACGCAAAACATGACATGTCCAACGCACAAGACTCAATTCCCCGACCGTGCTGCGCTTGAAGAGCACAACCGCGAGCACCACTCCGGGAAGAGGGGCCCAGATGAGCGTCCAGGCACCAGCGATTCGACCAAGCAACCGCAAACGAAGAAGGCGGACACTGGATCTGACCTGCAAAGTGGTGGGAAGCAACACGGAGACGGCAAGAACAGTTTGCAGAGAATGCGCAGCGGCTTGAAAGACGTGATCAGAAAGTTACCGCGCACTTGGCAATCTAAAGGCAACCTTGGCGGGGCCGTAGTTGAGCACGAGCAAGAGAATGAGGGCGAGGAAGAGCCTGTTGGCGATCAGGGCGACGACATGGATATCGATAGCGGGGCTCTAGGCGAAGCGCCAACTACAGGCGAGGAGCCAACTACAGGCGATGATGCAGCGGAGCAGCATGTCCTTGGGCTGGAAGAACGGCTCAATCAAGCCGCGCTGCGTCACCATAACGCCCAGGAAGCTACGCATCAGCAACGTCTAACAGAGATGGAAAATGCGCATCGTCGTACTCTGGAGGAGACCGAAACCGCGCATCAGCGACGTTTGACAGAGATCGCTGATGCACATCGTCGTAATCTGGCGGAGATAGAGGCCGCGCGTAGGAGGAGGCTGCAGGAGGAGAGGACCTCATTGCAGGTACAGAATGCGGCAATCGCTACTCAGGTATCTGCCCTGCAGGAGACGCAGAGGACCATCCAGGCACGCCTTGAGGAGATTGAGCGGGATTTGGCTGAAAGCGAGTAGTCGTGATGCGCTTTCGACTTCTGTTCACGATGGATGGAATAAGATGCGAGAGGTAGCGTAGAGGCTCGGCGACGACAAAGCCGGTGAAGCCAGAACTGAGGATGACGATGAAGGAGAACGCGAAGGAGTGCGAAAGGAAGGGAGTAGTTGTGATGTTCCCGTACATGAGAGACCTTGCGTATGCGCGAAGCTACTATGCGCAAATTGTGTAAGATAGGTTGATGTAAAGTTGAGACAAAGCGCAGCTAGAGTTCCTCCATGTACATTTCCAAGATCCACTTCTACTGCGCGATCATAAACACACAACGCCGTCCATTACGAAAGCCGCCGGAACATATCTGTTCGTACTAGTAAAGCCATCGAGGTCGCGAGCATGGGCCATGCATAACCTTTCCGAGTAAGATCTGGACGCTTGAAGCTGCACCTCGGAAATAAAACACCTCTGAAGGGCTCGAGCAGGCACACTGGCTGCTTCGAGGGACAAGCAGATTAAGATAGACGGACGTATGCATCATAACAAGACAAACTGCGCACGATTTTGATACTACCGAACGCCTTAGCGGGCACGGCACGCCTTCTTCCACCTTTCGCCTCACGGTCCACCAATACTTGAGACCCTCCTTACTCGGTCCCATCGCCATGCACTGAAGAACACTTTCTGATAGCCTGTCATCCCACTTGGACTCGCACCGTCCGTTCCAACCCTCTCCAGCCACCATCTCTCCTTGCCCTGCTGACCTACTCGCACCATTTCTCCAGTAGCTCATTCATGGTGTACGTCCCGTCAATCACTCCAAAAGCTCCAGTCTGTGGGACGTACCACCTGATGCGGGATGGTGGCTGTGTGAGGTACATCCGTCTCCATGACCCAGCGCCTAGTGGCTTGCTTTGTAAGTGCCCCATGTCCTCACTTCTGACATTCCTGAAACGCTGCTCAGGATCGAAACTCACAAGAACGCAAGGCTCTTTGTTGATAAATGAAGCATAGAGACCTGTCATTGCAAGCTTGACTCTCCCGCGTCCCTCGCAGTACGCCATTCGGTTCTTGTCGGTATCGTAGTACATAGGCAGGCGGTAACGGAACGAGCTTCGATGAAAGAGAGGATTGAGACGAATGGCGCGCTTGCCGCCATCGGCGATCGGAGCGCCAGGGGCAAGGAAGAGTATGCGCTGCAGTGGCAGTGACCTGGTGATGACGGTATTGAACTGCCTGCTGACACTCTGCGCTTTCAACAGGGTGTTGATGTCAAGCTCCTGGAGGATCTTCTCAAGCATCTCAGCGACGTCCGTAAGACGAGGACCAGCATCCAGAACTGGGGCCGCTTGAACAACTGCGTGTGGGTTGCGTCTGTCTTCTCGCAGGCCTTCGATGAGATCGGTGAGACGGTCGTTAGTGTCTTTCTGTGCGGAAACGAGGTCGCGAATGCTTCGGGTCGTTTCTTGTTGAGCAGCGGTCAGGCCTTTCAGGAGCTCTAGCACCGCCTGGTTGCCTGTCATGTTGGACTCGCTGCCGTTGCCCGTATCGTTGCCGGGTAACATCGTGACGATGAGTGTGATGGACAAAGTGTCGCTGGAGTCGCGCCGAAGATGGAGAGCCTTTCAGGTAGGGATGTAAAAAGTGAAACGCTGAAACGCACAGGGGTCTTTCGAGGAAGTGCTTTCACATGCTCATCACACGCAGACAGTGACGTCAACACCTTCCCATGACCTTCTTTGGCGCAGAGCTTGGTC
Source organism: Neocatenulostroma microsporum (assembly GCA_022814695.1). Taxonomy (NCBI): domain Eukaryota; kingdom Fungi; phylum Ascomycota; class Dothideomycetes; order Mycosphaerellales; family Teratosphaeriaceae; genus Neocatenulostroma; species Neocatenulostroma microsporum. Next base: position 9,980 of record JAKLLW010000462.1, read on the forward strand.
CGTCAATAGTTACATACAGCAGTATGACTGCCCATCCAGAAGCGATGGGTGTAAGAGTTGGCGGGCATCTCAAAAGTTATCGGGGGCTCCCAGACGTCTTAATGATCTCTAAGAGCTCTACCCTTTAGCATCCCTACTAATAGATAGCAACTTTAGAGCCTAGAGGCCCTCTTAGACATCTAAGGCGAACGCCCGTTCTTAGAGACATCTGCCAACCTTTGCATTACGATTGGCCCCCTGCTTTAGGAGACAACCGCCATCCTCGCTCCCGTAGAGGCCATCTCAGATACGTGACTGAGTTTGCGGCATGCTTTTGGAAACATCTGCCAACCCTTACACCCATCACTTTGCGGCGTAGTGAACATCATTCATCGACGCTCCCACCATACACTCCGACTTCTAGTAACCCTCGCATCACTCAAAGCCTCCAGCAGCTCACCCATAGTAAAAACTCCGTCCACCGCAGCCGATCTAGCAATCCCTTCTCCCAAATAGATCCGGCACGCGACTTTGCAAGGCGGCTGCGTGAGATACATATCTCTCCACGAACCATCCTCCAGCGGCTGTGCTACTGCTCGAGGACGCACCTGAGACCGGTGATGTAGATCCCAGCGCACATACTGACCCTTCAGCTTCTTGCCTTTCCGACGCCTCAGTCCTAGCATGCCACATGAGAGGCGCTGTCTACCGGGCCCTGTTCCACAGGCAAGGCGCTCCGCATATGCGTCGAAGAAGATTGGTAGACGTTCGAGAACGTAGGGTTCGATGAGCAATGGATTCAGTCGCACTGGAGTATCGACACTCGGCGAGTCTGGGGTAAGGAAGAGCTCGCGCTGAAGTCGGGATGAATTCTTGATAGTCGACTGGAAGACCTTGTTGACCGCCTGAGCGAACAGGATGTCGAGCATCGGAAGTTCGACGAGTATCTGCTCAAGCAGTTCGAAGGTGGCAATTAGTCGCTTGCCGGCATCAAGACTAACTTGACCGCCATTTAACAATGGCCGGGTGTCTTCCAGGGCATCCGGCGTCTCGTCGAGTGAATGCAGCCAGTTGGCGGCAACGCCCGTGGCGTTATCTTCAAGTTCCGCCATGGTCTCAGTGATGGCCACACAGATCTGGCAGTCGTATGTGGAAGCTGTGGAAATGAATGGAGACCGTTGCTTACGCTCGGTAGCTATGGACTAACCAGCCACTACCGTGTACCTGATCCTTCGGCCTGACTCATCAGGTGAATCATCCACACCTCCACTGTGACCTCGAACTTTCGGCAGATATGGAATAAATATGCGTTAGAGTCTCGCCCCTTATCCAGGCCTCATCACCGCCCTCTTAGTTCACTTGTTCACGCGCTGCAGATGGCATTTCGAGAGAATATCCTCAATGGTGCTCCCGCACTCGACCAATACCACAGTGCCATAGTAGAGGATTTTCACTTCACGCGGCGGCTGCGTCAGATACATGCGCCGCCAAGACCCTTCGATGCCCAAGGTCCGAAGTTCTTCGTGCTTCTTGTTCACGATCCTGTACAGTATCACCAGCAGTGTCGAGCGGCCCGTTCGACCTTGGATTACCGACGAGTTGAAGGCAAGCGGAAGGCAACGCGTTGGCGGGTTTCCGTAGTAGAAGCAGCGAGAAGGGAAATCGTCGAAGAGTGGTAAGTGGTCTCTCAGGTGTGACATGAAGAGCGGGTTGATGCGAAGTGTCGTAGCATCCTCATGTGACTTGGGTTGCTCTGGAGCGTAGCAGAGCATGCGTTGGAGTTCTGCTGAGCGTGCAATCAGGGCGTTGAACTGCTTGTTGACTCGTTGGCACACGATGATATCGATTTCGGGCAGGCTCAGCAGGATGAGCTCGAGTAGTTCGTAGGTTCCCACAAGGCGCTCTCCAGCAGTGCCATTATCGCTGGCCACGGCTTGGTTGTTCGTGGAAGGCATGACAGAGTCTCGAACTGCAGCTTGCAGTCAGTGACGAGCTCGCTCGGAATTGATGGCTGCTTACCGTTGTTGTTCCTCGTGTATGTAGCCATGCCGACACTGGTATGACTTTGTTCATGCAGTCCGAAGTGCGTAAGTCTGTGCATGCTTGTTTGTGCGCAGCTAGCCGCTGCGAAAGGCGCAAAAGGCACTGGTGAATGCGCACGTGCTGTGACGTCGAAAGCAAACGCAGTCACCTGCACCTGCACGTACCCCATAGACGTGCGTGCCTGCCTCCTGTTAAGTTCGCACCTTTCCGACATTACAATATCCCACCAAAACAACTTGACCCTTAACCTGCTCAAAATCAACCTCGCCTACAGGATCGTCACAAATATCTCAGAGATGCCAAACACCTACCTGGTCGTCGCCAAAGGCGATACTACACAGCCAGAGCTCGAGCGTCTTCGCCGCACGCTTACCGATATCGTGCAGGGGCAGATAATTCGCCATGGAGGCAGCTATGATGCTGCAAGCATTGCACAGCTTGGTGTCGAGATTGTGAGCATGCCGAAAACATACTCCGTAGTTGTCTTGCATGTGCTGACAGCCTGATAGATGTCTTCAGATATCACATCCATGGCCCTGACGGTCACTCTTCCCACCAACCACGATGCCTGGATAGGGGACGCCATCGCCAGCCTGGAGCACGTCGCAACAGTCTCGGCGGACGGAGATGACAACGAGCCAGAGCGGGAGCCAGAGAATAGACCGGAGGCTGCGCCACTCTACCCGTTGAACCACCTCCTCGGCCTCCCGAGTGAGCTCCAGGACCACATCTACAATCAAGCCCTGATGACGGAGCCGTCGATCGGCGATCCACTCCAGGCGCTGAACATCGGCGGAAGAGTCCCGGACTTGTTCTTCGCCAACCACGACACCCGTCGAGAGGCGCGACCTCTCGCGAATGTGATCCGACTTCGATCGATCAGGGAGGCCGTTCTAGGTACCGGGACAAGGATTGTCACGGAGGCATCCATTCAAGCGCTGCCAGCAGCGACCCAAGCGCAGCTAGATACCAGGGAGCCTTTCCATGCGCTGGGCGGAGAGTTGGCGGTACGGCCTCAGATGCGAGGCGGAGTAAGGAGATGGGGTAGTTGATGTTCTCTCGGGCACGATGCGCTGCTGGCGAGCACCAAAGGGGAGACCCATGGCTTGAATGGGGTCTCCTGTACCAGTACCATGGAGATTGCGGTTGAGTACGAAGTAGTCATCCGGGTCAGTCTTCTACCGCTCTTACCATAGGCATCGCCTTGAGTGGTGACAGTGTTTCATGAATGACTCTACGGTCAAGAGAAGTCAAGGCCTGGAGGTCGTCGTCAACTATGGTGCAAGAATACTCTCGCACCCGAGATCTGTCTTCCATATTTCTGTCATTCTCATCCAGACCTCCCACGTCTCTCTTCTCTCCTTTACTCTTCACTCATCTCATGTCGTTGCTCCTTCCACCGCCTTCGACGACGGGAATAGCAACGGATCTAATCCGTACCGGCCCGCCATACCGGTATCGGCAACCTCTGTTTCGGTGCTGTCAGAAGCACGCAATTGGTAATCTCCATCTTTGCCTGCATCTCTACTCATACTACTTCGTGGGCAACGCGCCCTTGGCTGTCATACTGCTCATGATGCCCGACTACCCAGCCCACGCCTCGCCGGCATTCGCTGCTATCGCTTCTCCTCGCCCGCAATACCGCGATCGATCGGTATCCGAGTTGAAGTTGAGCCGGGAAGAGGCAGCCAATGCCCCTCCACCACTCATCAGCCCCGCCTTCACACCACCGCAGACCCCTTTCCACGATGAGGGCCAGCGATATGATAGACAGCCGACGAGTATACCTGTCTCCTCGCCTACAGCGTCCGAAGCCGAACATGAGCAGTCCAAACTCCTACCGAAGCTACCGAGAGTGGAGTGTCAAGTCCGGGCCCGCATACCTCTGACTTTTGGTCAGGAAATGTACTTGCATGTCTACCAGAACGACGCAGATGAGAAGGAGCATCTAGCCATAGTCTTTGGACCGCACATCAGGAGTAAGAGTCTCGATGCGCCGAGGCCGGGCGAGACGGAACGGGATCGCATGATCAGGGGTGCTTATGAAGGGACATTGTACCCTGGGCGAACGAGTAGCAGACTGCAACAGATTCGACAAGATGCGGGAGTATCTAGCAGACCTTCTGCGGGGTATCTGAGTCAACTCAATGGACCAGCGCAGCAGCAGGCTCCAAGTAGTCCGCTATCACAGGCGTCTGATGTCTCGAGTATTGGCAGTGATACCGAATCGACCTATCCTCCCGAACTCGGTCCGCCGCTGGTGAGAATCCACAGCGAATGCTACACCGGCGAGACTGTCTGGTCCGCACGCTGCGACTGCGGTGAACAATTGGAGGAAGCCGCACGACTGATGAGGCTTCCTGCGCCCACTCCCGTCTCTACACCCGGCAGTGAAATCGGAGAACATGACCACCACTTCGATACCTCGAAGCTGCCTCCTGCCGGCGGCGTGATTATCTACCTCCGCCAAGAAGGCCGCGGTATTGGGCTGGGAGAGAAATTGAAAGCCTACAATCTCCAAGACCTGGGCCACGATACCATGGAAGCGAATCTTCTTCTTCGACATCCCGGAGACGCTAGATCTTATGGTCTTGCGACAGCTATGCTACTCGATCTCGGTCTCGGTGGTGATAGAGGCATTAGGTTGCTCACGAACAACCCTGAGAAGGTGAGGGCAGTAGAGGGTCCGAACAGAGAGATCAGAGTGGCTGAGCGTGTGCCCATGATCCCATTGGCGTGGAAGTCTGGAGGCAAGGAGGGCGTGCATGGGCCGGAGGTGGAGAAGTATATCTCGACTAAGATTGAGAAGTTCAAGCATATGTTCAATGGGTGAGACCGGAGGTGGTGAGATCAACACGACAAGACAAGCACACTTGGCGCTTTGATGGAGGCACGGACGACCAATGATACTCACAGGGCAGTCCGGCAGCCCACTCCAACGCGACCATCGACGAGCCATGATCAGGGCCATCCTGCAGCACACTGCACAGCGCCAGCTGCGACGTGGGTATACGCTATCGTTGCTACTTCGCAGAGCGAAACGGCATCTGACGGTCATAGAAAGCTTCATGCGCCACTATTGAGCTGGCCGCAGGCCGCTTGAGAGCAGGCCTCGGCGGCGAAGGAAGTTAAGATATTGGTGTGAGATGTCTGCGGTGGGCATCGGGACGTGACGGTGGAGGACACCTTGAGCATATGAGGTCCAGCCTTGCCAGCGTTTGAGCAGAGTGAAGTCTCATGAGACAGCAGTAGGGCCGTCGCCTGCATATTGGACCATTCATTGCTTGCTCGAGCCGACAGAGCCGCGCCATGTACAGACTCACATAGACTTTGATATCGGCCCCAGTTGGTATACTCCTCCACTTCCCGCTCCTCTTCACCTCCGCTTTCTCATGCCGCCAAGAAGCGGAGACTGCACGTCCAACGTCAACGTGCATCTTGTTCCTGAACACTTTTCGAGCTCCGGCAATCGTCTTTGTGTGGCATCTGTGAGATACCGCCTGTCGCCGTCGCTTTGTGGAGGCTGAGAAGATACTTCCGTTGGAGCGACCAAGGCGTTGAGTTCGAGCACTACGCTGGCTCGGCACGAATGAGTTCAATCGACTGGTCATACCCGGCCACGGCAAGAAACATCTCCAACCTCGTGGGCACCATGCAATAGGACCGATGCTTGCATGACCTCCTCCATGTCCACCATGTACCCCACAGTAAACACTCGGGTAAGCTTCATCGCGAGGAGTATACAAAAGGTAGGCATGCGCGCTCTGTACCCCCTACCTCCCCTCTCACCATTCTCCATCTCACACGTCAATCGTACACATAAGAGGGTCAGACAAGATGTCCTCCAGATCCTTACTCGCGGCCGGCGCTGCGCTCGCAGGCCATGCCTCTGCAGTCCTCATGCACAATGCCCTCGCAGTCACTCCCCAGATGGGCTGGGACAACTGGAACGCCTTCGGATGCGACGTCTCTGAAGATTTGCTCTTGGGTACCGCCAACCGTATGGTGGACCTTGGGATGAGAGATGCTGGGTATTACTACGTTGTTCTGGACGACTGCTGGAGCAATGGGCGCTACGATAACGGGAGCCTGAGGCCGGACTTTACCAAGGTGCGATGCTGGCGACGAGATGAGGTGCGTTGGCATTGCTGACGTACCTATAGTTCCCGAACGGCATGGCGCACGTAGCGAATCGAATCCACGCACTGGGTCTCGGTTTCGGCATGTACTCAGACGCCGGCGAGTACACATGCGGCCAATTTGCCGGTAGCATCAACCACGAGACCATTGACGCCGAGACGTTCGCTGGGTGGGGTGTGGACTACCTCAAGTACGACAACTGCTACAACGACGGCCAGTCCGGTAACGCCAACATCTCATTTAACCGCTACGAGCGCATGTCCGATGCTCTTAACGCCACTGGGCGCCAGATTCTGTACGGCATGTGCAACTGGGGTCAAGACCATCCTTGGGATTGGGCCTACCTTATCGCTAACTCCTGGCGTGCGACTGGCGATGTTTATGATAGCTTTGACCGACCGGACCCCAGGTGTCCTTGCGATGAGGAACAAGGTTTCGATTGCGCTTTTCCGGGATACCACTGCAGTATTATGAATATAATCAACAAGGTTGTATGGTTCATTCATAGGAGTCAGCCGGGTGGATGGAATGATTTGGATATGCTTGAGGTTGGGAACGTAAGCACACTCACTCTTCGACATGACGATCGCAGTTTCTGATGACAATGAACAGGGCGGCATGACCGACGACGAATACAAAGTCCACATGACCATGTGGGCAGCTCTGAAGTCTCCTCTCCTCATGGGCACAGACATCCGCACGCTCGACGCAAACTCCTACTCCATCTACATGAACCCAGCCATCCTCGCCCTCTCCCAGGATCCCGCTGGCTCGTCAGCGCAGCGAGTATGGAGATACTACGTCCCCTCCTCGGACATCTATGGCGGTGGCGAGATCCAAATGTGGTCTGGCGGCCTTTCACAGGGTGACCAGGTCATGATACTTCTCAACGCTGGAAACCAGGATATGTACATGAACGCCACTCTTGCAGACGTTTTCACGGACCAAGGCGGAGCTAAGTCAACTCAGGCGAAGATGAGCTGGGATGTGTATGATCTTTGGGCGAACCGGATGCCGAGTGCGACGGCGAATATGATTCTCAGCAGTAACAGTACCGCGACTGCGATGAATGGCACGCAGTACCTGTACAATGCGACTGCGCAGAGCTATGCGGAGGGCATTGCGAAGAATGATACGCTGTTGATGGGCACGCATGTTGGGACGTGGCAGGCGGGCGGGCAGAGCACCTGGAGTGCTATGGTGCCTAGACATGGTGTTATGGCATACAGGTTGAGGCCGCAGGGTGCGCCGTCGACGATGAGGAAGAGAGACGAGCTTTGAGAGTACAGGACGTTAGTATCCCGGACAGGCTCCTTGAAGGCTCGCAATACACAGTGCTCCTAGCCGACTGCGCCGTTCCATGCCTTCGCCTGATTTTCTGAGTGCACACAACACTAACTCTCAAACATGGTGTTGTCGAGCTCTTCCAAACAAGCAACTCTCTCCACATCCGACTCATCATGGCGTTCGCCCTCCTCCCTCCACTGTTCCAGATCCCAGAATCCCACAATGGCCCGATTCGCATCCGAATGGCAACGACCTAAGCATATGCCAAGTAGATGACATTGCATTGAACTCGCTGTGACTGCTGCAGCAAGCTCCTCATCATACCCAACTTGGGCCGCATCGTTCATGAGGATGACCTTGGCAAGGTGGATCAGGTATTGGACCTCGAATCTAGCACACGTCAGCATACAATAACATGAGGAGCGATCATACGTACACAAGGCTTTGGCGACTGTCATAGAAGTCAAGCTCGCACAAGGCTCGCTCCGCCTTCTCTGCTTCATCAAGTATCATGTCCAAGCGTGCGTCAGTGCAGATTGCACGGGCGATTGTCGATGTCAGCTCAGCATCAGCGCCCTTGATATGGTCCGATCTGAAGTCTTTCAGGAGGATAAGTGCATCAGCCACGGACTTGAGCTTTTCCTCTCTGGCTTCGAACTCCGTAGGCTTCGAATCCTTTATCTCGCACGCATCGCATCTGCATTCGTCAAACGGTAGACTCCGCCGTCGATCTTCGGAGCATTGATGAGGGTCGCAGTAGGCAAGCGTGATCTCTTTGCCTTCCTCGATAACGCGGAGGGCTCGCACGTTCAAGCGCAGGGTCCGAGTGTTCCAGCTCGCTTCGGCGTTGGGAGAGCAGCAGTGATTGAGGCATGGGATGTTAGAGAAGAGCCCATAGATCTCGCTCTTCTCCACAAATGGGAAGCAGTTCTCCCAGAAGGTAAGAGCTAAGAAATGCATTGCTTTTGGCCGCTCACGGTCGATGGCATGCTCAAGCTCTTCGACGCTCTTGATAAGGCCAGCAACGGGTGATCCGAGTGCGCCGGCCATGTTGATGAGCGCTTGTTTCTTCTTCGTCGAGAGGACCTTTGCTCGTCGGAGGAAGTCACTCTGATTCGCCACGGGTTTGGTCAGGGTCCAAAGCATGGGTATCTCGCTCATCATGAGTTCACCACGCTTTATGTCTCTGTGCGCCACGAGACCATAGCCGTGGATATCGGAGATCCCAAGATCAATGGGTGGAAAGCTCCGCATCACAGTATCCCCTGGGTTTGCAGAGCCCACGAACTCTTCACCTGGAAGTGTCGCATTCGACTGTGAATCGTTGTCGGTGGTCATGGACTTTGTAGGCCGCGGCGCTGTATGCGAACGGACTAAGAGAAGCCTCTAGATGAACATATCGCAATAGGTAGCAGATCTTATAGACAAGCCTTCAGCTTCGAAAGGCCATCGAAAGGACCAATGCTTGTTTGCCAACAAAGCCGTAACATCGTCTTTGCGGTGACTGAATGCCTGGATGGAGACCGCTTTGACTTCCCGTTAGCAGTGATATGACTTTAAGCGGACATTGAGACAAACAGGCCACCCAAGGTCAGAGCAAGCGATCAGTCGAGAGCTGCAGTCATCGCGCTGATCACATGAGAAAGCCTAAGGGGCAAATAACGTCCCGATTGGCCATGCTTGTTTTCTCGCTGACATGCTCAATGTACTACATTGTACAGCCAAAACATCAGCAACCATCAATCAGTCCTGAAAATGTTCTCACAGTCCCTAGCCAGGTTTTGTGCGGTCAGAGAAGGAAACCTGATCTTGGAACCAATCACTCACACAATCACTCGCTTCTCGACAGTGGTTCGAGCACCACGACATGCAGACAGCCAGCTATCCAATACCTGCTCTTAGCCTCTTACCGGCGCTACTTGTACCGTGCGTTACAGATTCAGGTTCCCAGCATCTGCCTCACTGTCTCAGTATCCTCCTGTTCCATGAGTGCCTCCATGATCGCACCGCAGGCTTCACTTCGCGGGTGCGATTTACCAACGCAAACAGCCAGTATAGTGGCCTGCTGCATCCGGTGGAGGCCGGAACGGATCCGATTCCGTCTTGCATCCTGCTTGCTAGCCTCTCCTTCGTAAAGTCCATTGTTTTCTTCAATCTGTGTGCGGGAGATCATGACCCTGGTCATATGCTCGACGCCTTCTTGTGTGAGCCTGAAGGCCCCCCATTGGTCAACGATGCTGAGGTGCATCAGGCTCGGAGGGTCGGGAAAGTAGGCCAGAGCTTTGTAGATGACAGCCAGTACCTCATGCCTGCGATATGTCAGCTGTCACGTTCGCGTGTAGGCATCCGGTGTGAACAAACCCCAACGCAACCATGCTATGGCGCAACCCCTCACCCTGTGCAGCCATCAGGAAGTTGTTAGCTGCATACATCACTCTGAGCAAACGTTTATCGCGGCCGCCGGCCCTGATGTTCTCCACGTTATCGTCCGTGACCTCCACAATGCGTCTGGCGGGCAAATTCGCGAAGTGTCTGGAGCGGAAACGGTTCAGTAGCCTCAAGCCATTTGCCATCACACACCGTCTGATCTCTGATCCACGCAGTGCAGGGCCTTTCAATCGACACACTCTGCACTTGCATCTTTAGCCTAGTCTAGTATGTCTCGCAGATCTAATGGCGTACGGACTAACCCTTGCAACGGTGATCTCTTCATGTGCATTGATCTTCTTGGTAGCCCGCAGATCGAACGTCTGGGTAGCAGGTATCCAGGTAGTTTCAGCATTCGGTGTACACGAGTGGTTGATGAAGCTTAGATCGCGGAAGAGGCGGTGCGTGGTCCTTGTCTCGCTTTCGAAGTCGAAGCGGTAGTGCTGAAACGTAGAGCCAAGCTGCCATGCTGTCTGATTGTGGAATGGCATTGGTGGTTTGATCTCCTCGTTGAGTTGATCGACCGAAGAAATGACCTCTATGTCCGATATTTTGCTGTCCGCGAGTCGTAGTAGTGCCCTCTTGTCGCGGTCGGGGAGCTTGCGGACGTCTCTGAAGAATTGGTCAAACGCAGGCTTGATGATGTTGCCTTCTCCATCCACCAGACCTGTATGCTCGAGCAACGGTCTTTCAGACGCAATGGGCTGACCGCTAACCAAGTTCCGGGTTGCGAAGAGTCCGTGTCCACGCGTAGGTGATAGTGGCGAAGTGGAGAGTCGGTATGGCTTAGGCTTGCCGCTGGCATCGCGTACAGCAGGCGTGCGGGTACGCATGAGCAGACCATCTGCCTTTCGCAAAGCGGCCAAAGCCTCTGCCTGCCGTTCCTGCCATGCATCGACGACATCTTGCCAGCCTGTGATATTCACCACAGTCGAAGGAGCCTGCGGTTTTGCGACTGCCGTGGCCTTGGTCTCGTTGTTCGACATGGCGCGAATTGCTTTGTGGTAGACCAATGGTACGTCTCGGAGTGTGAAGCCGAGATATCTATTTGACACACTCAGTGCTTGCCGTTTCTGAGTGCAGGCTTTGTGCGGCTTTCCATGCCTCTGTCAAAAACCCAGGGAGACCACATGGGAGTCATCTAGAGGTGGCCAGAAGATGTAGCACAACAACGAGGCTCTGGTGCTCGTGGTTCGCTGAGAATCTGCGCTGGTGTAAAGCGTGGTATTGAAGACGCTATCAGATGGCATAATGTGGCTCTGTCAGCGGAGATGGAAGGGTACAACGACATTTCGAACGCATTCTTTACGGTATCGTCGTACGTCTTGCCTTACCTTACCTTACCTTACCCTTATAGGGAGAAGCTGGAGATAGACTCCAAGGCTTTCTTCGGCATGGGTCTTCGCGAGCCGTAACCTGTGGTGGTGTTTCTGCATGGCAGTGGGCTCGGATACCGGCAGGCAGAGACAGTGGGTTATGGACTTCTTGTTGATAAGACATGCAGGAAAAACCAGTCGCACTCGTTCGGGCATAGCAGGTCATAGCAGATTATGGCAGGTCACAGGCTGAATCAAGGCCAATCACCACTCGCTTCACTAGTTGTCCGCTTCATCATCTTCCCCCTCGTCTTCCATTTCATTCGGCCAACCTTCCGCGACCAGCTCCGGCAAGAATTCGCTCTGTCTCAATAGGTACGCTTTCACACCCTGCTCGTACGGCTCGTCGCAATCGGTCCCCTGCGCCAGATAGCAGGCATACAACTCTTGCGTAGGGTCCTCGATCGATAGGCCCCAGATGCACTCCATATACACATGCTCCAGCTTCAAAGCCTTCGTTATACACTCCAACAAGCCCGGCACATCAACAACATTCATATCCTTAAGCTCCAAAGACTTCAACGTCCCCGCCTGCTGCCCCAGCCACCCCACAAAACGAGGAGAGGAGACGTCCATGCTCAGCGCCAGATGCTCTAAGTGTGGCCAGACAGGTAAGAACACATGCTCCTCATCGTGAACATAAGGTGCTATATAAACCCAAGGCGAGTGATCCGTCTCAGGAACGGTACCCCTCTTCTCCCCAGTGTAGGAGAGCTCCAGCTTCTTCAGCTGCGTCGCTGCCCGGAGGAAGGTCTTGAGCTCGGCGGTGACCTGCCACTGACAATCGTAATCCCAAGGGATGTTCAACGTGAGGTCCGTTAGGTGCTCGAAAGCCCCTGTGAGTCTTTGGAACCGGGTGCGCTGAGCGGGAATCGTCAATTGTTTTCGACCTTCACGTCCTTGGCCGACCGTTGCGCCGATGATGTCGAGGTAGGGAGACCAGTGTGGACTACTCATGTTCAGTGTTGTGACTTGGTTTGTGCCGGCGAATTGCGAGCGGTATGCAAGGGCTTCGAGGAGGCAGAGCGCCGCCTGGCCCTCGTGATGACCGTTAATCATATCCTCCATTACATAATTTTCGTCCTCGGATTCGGGGGCGGTATAGTACATCCAATCGTCCGGGCCCACTAAGATCTCGTTCCAAATGCCCTTCCAAACAGGCCACTCGTTCGTCCTGCCCTGGAAAGGAGCAGCCCATATCACGCTCGTTTTAGTGAGGTTAGGCAGCATGGCGAAGTGTTCTTGGAAGGCAATGCCTTCTCTATCCTCGCGCCAAGCCATCTGGCTGGCATGAAGCTCACTGAATGCTGTCCATGCCTTTGCGAGTTTGTCTTCATGGGAGTGATGGCTCCAGCGCAATCCATCTCCGTAATTTCGAAAGGCGTCCTCGCATTGCTGGCAGGCATCTTCAGCATCTCTACACCTGGAACACTCACGACGGAATTTCTGCCATCGCGCTTTCGCCCAGGATGTGTGATCACTGCCACGGAAGTTAATCCTTTCGCGCCATTGGTCTTCTGACCAGTCTGGCAGGAGGTCCGCGTAGATGGTGACGTTCTTCACGTGCTTAGAAACGGGACTCTTAGCTGTTCTGCACAGCTGTTCAAGATGGTGTTGAGAGTAAGCCGTATAGAAGTGCTCGAACACTAGAGGGGTAGCGATATCGTGGAAACGCTTGTCGACCTGTCTGAGCTGCTTGATAGAGGCGAAGTCACATTGGTCCACAACAAGCTCGAGCAGCTCGAGTGGAAGTCTGTCCATCTTGCGGTGGAATATGGTCGATCTGATACCGAGAAGATCGAGAAGATGGCGAGATGCCGGTGGGTGAGATGAAGTCGGATTTCAACCAAGCTCATGGGATGCATGCATGTGAAGATCGCGCTATGCCCAATTGGGTAGCTTGCGTCCAGCCTTGAAGTTGGCAGCGTTGGCAGAGCCATCTTCCTCTCGCCATTGTACCTCGACATCACACTCGTTCAGCATATAGTCGACAGCATGTCTTACGCCCGCAATGACCATCTTGGCGGTCAAGGTACACCAATCCTACTCCCTTACCCGATGCGTCTATTGACCACATCTTCGCAGCCTTCAACCACGGCCCATCCTCCTCCGCCGAAGCAGAATATGACCGCCTACGGGACTTAGCCCGACAAGAGCAAGGCCAACATCAACACTTCGCGGCCAAAGCCAAGCAAGCCTACTCCTCAGGTGACGGCAGCGGTGCCCATCAATTCAGCGAACAGAGTAAACAACACGCCGCAGCCGCCGACAACTACAACCGCCAAGCCTCCGAGTTCATCTTCCGGGAGAATAATGCTGTAGGCAAAGTCGCAGGCGACACAATTGATCTACACGGCCAATATGTCGAGGAAGCAGAGGAGATCCTCGAACAGCGGATACGATACGCGCAACAGAATGGCCAAACTCACCTACACGTAATAGTAGGCAAAGGCAACCACAGTCCCGGCCATATCCAAAAGATCAAGCCCAAAGTCGAGCAGATCTGTCAAGAATTGGGTCTCCAGTACAACACCGAGCACAACGAGGGACGGATGTACATCAACCTCCAACCCGGCGGAGGAGGGCAGCAAGGACCGCCGCAGATGCCGCAATACGATTACCAGTCGCACCAGCAACCTCAACATCAGAACTATGGACAACCACTTTATCAGACTGCGTACCCAATGGGTGGTGCGCCGAATTATAGTTATGCGCAGGCGGCGGGTGGAGGGTACCCGGGTGCGCAGCATCAACAGCAGCAGATGCAGTATGGTGGGCAGAATGGGCAGCCGCAGCAACAAATGCAAATGGAACAGCAAGAACAGGATAACGGGATCAAGTGCTGTGGGATCAAGATTTGTGTGGTCATGTAGTCGACGGAGACGATCTTCACCCAAGATTTTGGCGATATTGGCTATGGCGAAGCCTTTTGAATGGCAGAGTAAGGCGTACGATACCCAAGAAGCGAAAGGTGTACTGGATACTGTATTGGTACGTATACTATGCTACAACATGCTGATCTAGCACCGTGTCATGAGCACGAGAGTCTCGTTGCTTTCTTTTCTATCCGCTGTCGAGTGCGCTATCTCCGATAGGCATCCAATTGAGCGCGACGTTCCGCTCGACGCAAAGCCTGCTCTCGGATCCTTCGTTGTTCCACCAGCCAGCTTCTTCGGCGCTCATAGACCAGCTCGGCTTCGTACGCAATCCGTTGCCGTTCCAATGCGGCTTCGTGAGCTCTCTGCTGCTGCTGCTCCCGCCGGATACGGGCGCGCTCTTGTCTTGCTAGCTCAGCTTGCACGTGCTCCGCAGAGGTCTGACGCCAGGGACCCCGGGCTGGCTGAATCCGGCGATCCTGACCTTGAAGACCTGCATGTTGGTTAGCGACTGAGAAACTACGTCGTGTTTGGCTCCACTGTCCTTATGTTGATCTGGCATGGGCCCCAAGCGGTCTGGTGGCGGTGGTGGGTATCCTGCCCCTATTCCTGGCTGTCCCCGGACATTCTGGGGGCGCCATTCTAGGCGTTGAGGCGGATGCTGCTCGCTAAGGTGTTCTAGCGGACAGTAAAGGCAGCAGCTAATGCCGCGCACAGGATCTGTGCCGGCGTTCTGTTGCACGTTCTCAGGGGTGCCGACGGAGGCTGTTCTGGGTGACCTGCTTGCAACGACATGGTGTCTTAAGATACGGGAGATGAAGGCGCCCATCTTGAGAGTGATACTTGCCTATCATGGTTGGAAGCGTCGGAGGTCCTCATATCCCATGACGGAGCTGTTTGCGCCAGATCCGTATGGCATCTAGAATCTGTCTCCAAGGGATCTGTATCGAGGAGTCGCGGCAAGCGCACACGATCCAAGGCTATGTCCTGGAGAAGATCTATCAAGATGGAGAATGAACAGATCGATGCGGACGTCACATGTTGGCGGACACCCACATCCAGCATGACAGCCTCGTTACATTGACAGTAGCAAGCATTGATGCTTGAGTTCGGCGCGTGTAGCCTGGTAGCTGAGATGGTCGAAGTTTCACAGCACAAGATTCGCTGTACATTGCTGACCACAACTAAACTGCCACAGCTCACAGGACTACCAACAACCGTCTTGGACCTACTGCCCGGCCTTGTCTCCCTTTCGGTTATCAGCGGCTGCACCTGTATCTTGGCCGCTACCTTGGCCAGCCTTCCCGGTACTGTCCGTCTCACTTCCCGGCTTCTCATTAAAGGCACCATACAAATACGACTGCTCAGGTTTCTGACGTTTCTCGGCTTCTGGATTGATCTCTGTCCGGATGTCAGTATCCTCCTCCAACTCCAGCGATTGGCAAGCGATACTCTGGTTTTCATGCGTTTCAAAATGGGAAGGTGGGTATTGCGTCCCCGACTTGAAGTTCTTGCCTTTTGGCTTCGAACCGTCTTTGGTTTCCTTTGACTCTTTTCGGTCTTGTTCGCTCATGTAAGATGTGGATGGTCCCTCCTGCACCACTGATACCGAAAGACAGGCAAGCGCCACATCGCGCGCCCTTATACCTCCATATCGATCGTACAAAGCACCAGTCACGGAGGCATCTCAGTCAAGACTTCGCACGATCTGGTTTTATCTCTGCCAAACATGAAAGAGATCGTAGGCTACCGCGGCATCAAATATAGATACTGGAGGCCTGGAGCTGGAGGTGAACAATGAGATACGCTTGGGCTCAAGACTTGCGGACCTTCATTCCTGGGATGAGTATGGTTATAGGGTACGTGAGGGCGTAGCCTTCTCTGGTCGGGTATGCCCTACCATACTACGGTAAGGTAAGAGTACACATGCGGAGTAAAGTAGACATACACTCACACCTGCGTCTGTAGAGGTGACTTCCACGACTTGAGAAGCTATGGGCACAGTATGAGACACTGAGTCTTGCCTATCCTGAAGCTACTAACGAGCTGGACTCGTGACAGTGACAGTGACAGTGTCTTTGCCGCCATCTGCCCTATCTCTCCATAGCTGGCTGATTGCATCGTGTAAGTATGGGTTTAAAGGTGACCTTCTAGCATATCCTTATTCGTCATGAGCCGCGATGGACTTATTGGAGATTCTAGAGCAGCTGCGCTTGATTCCTGAGGTATGGCCTGCAGTGCAACCTTCATAGCCTTGTGGTACGGACGACTGCGGCCTTCCGCAGCGCATGACATGCTTGTACTACCGGCTCGAGGCCACATAACCTGCTTGCTCTTCCCGTCCGATGGCGTTTATGCACTCATCGTGTTCATTCCCCAATGGTACTGCGTATCCGAACCGTCAAGTCCGAGGAGGAAGGAGTTGCCAATGCGGTGGACAGTCCAGTGTACCATACGATAGACGGCGAGCGAGCTCTATCCAGCACCACAGCTACACAACATGATGAGTTGGCTTACCGGAAGCGCATCAGGCTCTGCAAGATCGACGAGGGCAGTAAGAATGATATGATATGTTGTGCTCTCACCTCAACGGCGCTCGACCACAAGGCATGCTACAAGTGCCTCTCCTACGTCTGGGGTAGTCAAGTGGATGGAGAGCTCATCATGCTCGACGGCGAGGAACGCTTCGTAGGACGCAACCTACATTCGGCTCTCCGGAGACTGCGAGACAGCGGTTTGCTCACGTATATCTGGATCGACGCGATCTGCATCGACCAACAAGACGATGATGACAAGCGTGAGCAAGTCGCGATGATGGATCGGATCTTCAAGACCGCAGAGGAAGTCTTGGTTTGGCTGGGCGAAGACTGCTGGACACCAAATCCGTGGAGGGCTGCTGCGCTCAGTCCGGCGATCGAGGAGTGCATGATCCTGCTTGCTAAAGATGCACACTTCCACGACCTGCCTGTACAGTCGTTCTGCAAAGCACGCCGATGTCCATCGATCTTGAGTGACCTCAGCGGTGACGGCCACGCGTGGCCCGGTATACTCACGGCATTGAAAGCGTGGTTCGATGTGGCATGGTTCGGAAGGGCTTGGACGGTCCAGGAGATTGTGCTTGCTCAGCGTGCAACGCTGATGCTTGGAGCACACCGCATGTCATGGGAGACAGTGTCTCAGGCCTGGCTCAATCTTGGCCGGCACATGCGTACTTGCTGTACTGAATGCGTCTACGGCCTGCCGGGAGACGACTCAGATCACATGTATCGGATGGCATGCCGCATCATTGACCTGGCAAATGCTCGCAGAAAGGTCGAAGAGGGCCAGCACCTGATAGAGCCGCTGTTGCAGTTCAGCTGGAAGGAGACGACAGGCCCGAGAGATAAGCTGTACGGCTTACTTGGTCTCCAAAGCGGGAAGAGGCCGACGCCGGTGATACCGGACTACTCCCTCAGCCTGCAGACAATATACTCCCGCTTTGCAGCTGATGTTGTTCGTACGCAAGGCTGGCTGGCGCCGTTATGCCTGGACCTTCGGCAGCAACTCAAGGGACTGCCGTCCTGGATTCCGGATTGGACCGTAAGGTCCAGTAGTCCTGCAGCGTACACCACTGCTCGCTATGTCTGGTCGTATTCGTACTACGCTGCCGAAGGCTTCCCTGGTAATGCGATGGTCGATCCAGCTTTCGCGCTTGAGGTTGACGGCCTACTCTTCGATACCATCGCCTCACTAGGTCCAGCTTACGAGCTGAGCGAGTGCTTCACCGATAACCTTGATACGCTGCAGAGCTGGAAAGAGATGCTGAATTTGGACTTTAGCGCCGATAGCAGCCATATCGCAGGCGGCGACATGGGTGAAGCTTTCTGGCGGACGATGTTCGCGGACCGCCTCCACGCGAACGAGAGGCAGAGGCAGCTCACGCCTGAAGATGTCGAGCACTTACAGGGCTTCTTCGAGGATGCACTGGAGACGATACAGGAGTATGGCGATGACGCCATCATCGGACTCAATCACGCCATGTCCTCGCACATTATCGCGGTGCTTGATCGTAGACTGTTCAAGACCTCGAACGGGTATATCGGAGTCTGTCCGAGAGCTGTTGAGGCGGGAGATGATGTGTTTGTTCTGGGCGACTGTCCTGCGCCGGTAGTACTTCGTAAGGTGGAGAGCGCGGATGAAGAGCCCACGTACGTAGCTCTGGGCCATTGCTATGTGCACGGGATCATGTATGGCGAGGCGGTTGATGAGGCGTTACCTAGCCTGCGAGTGCGAATCGTATGAGATGAAATGGTCGCGTATGAAATGCGCTCTTGGTGAGGCGGTAGCGAAGGCCTTACGGTGCGACCTTATATAGTATATTGTACCTACCTACCTCTTGTATCCGAGCTTCTTCCTAATCGACACGGCTTTCTCGTGGACTGCCGCCGGTAGCGCCATGCGCTCTTCCTCGTAGATTGTATGAAGCGGAGGGTCTTCGTGACCGACGCGGCCGACATTTGGAAGTGTCCGGAGAGCGTGATTGCAGGCCATCAGATCTCCGTCGTGAGCAGATGTCCAGCGCCGGTCGTACTTCAGCCTTACGCGGTAGAGATTGGCGAGAGTGAGCCGAAATACAGTCTGCTCGGTCACTGCCATGTCCATGGTCTGATCAACGGTGAAGCGGAGCATCTCCAGTTCTCGAGAACACGTGTATGCATCGAGTGAGATCGACAGGCGATACGCGTGCGCTGTGCTCTTGTTTGAGCGGCTGTTTGACAGAGTTCCATTATCCTGAACAGCGTGGTATCTAGTACTTCTGTATGCCTTCCGTTCCCTTTGCCGCGTACAGTGTCGTGCTCTTGTGCGTGATGAATCTTCAGCCTCTTGCCGTTCACCAGTGCTTCATCAAGGTCCCGGATGTGCGATGCTCGGGGCTGCTCGAGTTCGTCGGAGGGTACGCGTCGCTGCCTACCTGCTCTTCTCCAACCTCGTGCCAGCAACCGGCTCGAAGGACTGATGAAAAGGGTGTGTGGGTTTCAAAAATTCCTTGCCGATCCAAAGACCAACAAGAGCAGTCCTGGAAGGGGTGTCAGCGGTGTCTTGTTCAGCGTGAAGGATCGTCGTCGTCGTCGTATACTCACAGTTGATAGTTTTCAACTAGGAAAGTATTAGCCTCTGAAGCAGTTGGAAGTGAGGGAGGTGAAGGAGGGTAGATACCTAGCAAAAACGCAATCTCGGACGAATCCTCACTGATATGCGTAATGCCCGTGCCTACTGCAATTAGTATGAGTGATAGAAACGTATGGGTAGGATTGTTGAACTCACACTTGGATCCAGAGTTATGTTGGTCGGCGAAATTTGGAAATTCTTATGCTCGCTGTCGCTGGTCCGTGCGCATCTCCATTCCTCCGCAATCTTGTGAGTCACGTGCTAACATCGATTGGCAATTTGTCAATCAATCTTGATCATCTCCAATCAGTCTCAGCTGATGTCAATCAATCCTGACCCGTCTCAATCAATTCAAAGCGCCAACCGGCAGGTGACTAAGCGGAATAGCCCGCAAAAGATCTGGCTGCCTGAGGCGAAACTGCTCACTGACGACGACACACCCCACACTGAGGTGCTCATCGTGGAAAGCGACCGCCTGTGAACATTCAATTAGCTGCGTGCTCCCTTCTTTAAGTCTCAGGAGCTTTGGAAGTTTGCAGTCTACTCAGTCCGGTGGCGCAGCGAAAGATGGGCAGCATGGCCGAAGCACCAATTGGTACGAGCAACGAGTACAACCATAACTGGTATCAATGCTGATGCGCCATATCTAGTCCTCGATGGAGGCACCGGTTTCCTCAAGGCCGGATATGCTGGCCAAGTGAGTCGCCCTATCATACTACCATCGCCCATACACCAGCTAACCCACCACCCTCCCCTAGAACTTCCCAGACCACCAATACCCCTCCATAGTCGGCCGCCCCATCCTCCGAACCGAAGAGCAAGTAACTGGCGACATCAAGCTCAAAGATATCATGTGCGGTGACGAAGCCGCCACCGCCCGCTCTATGCTCCAAATAACCTACCCTATGGAAAACGGCATCGTCAAAAGATGGGACGACATGCAACAACTTTGGGACTACACTTTCTTCGAGAAGATGCAAATAGATCCCACCGGCCGCAAGATCCTACTCACAGAACCGCCAATGAACCCGCTTAAGAACCGGGAACACATGTGTGAGGTCATGTTTGAGAGGTATAATTTTGGAGGGGTGTACGTGGCTATTCAGGCTGTGCTGGCATTGTATGCGCAAGGCTTGAGTTCTGGGGTGGTGGTGGACTCGGGAGATGGTGTTACGCATATTGTGCCGGTTTACGAGAGTACGGTTCTCAACCACCTGACTCGAAGACTGGACGTTGCAGGCCGGGACGTCACCAGAAACCTCATCTCGCTCCTACTCCGACGAGGCTACGCTTTGAACCGAACAGCGGACTTTGAGACTGTGCGTGCGATCAAAGAGAAGCTCTGTTACGTATCCTACGACCTTTCACTCGACCAGCGGTTATCCGAAGAGACGACAGTGCTGGTAGAGAGCTACACACTACCCGACGGACGAGTAATAAGAGTAGGAAGCGAACGCTTCGAAGCACCCGAATGCCTCTTCCAACCCCACCTAGTCGACGTAGAGCAACCCGGCATCGCCGAGTTCCTCTTCAACACCATCCAAGCCGCCGACGTCGATATCCGGTCCTCCCTGTACCGCGCGATCGTTCTTTCTGGTGGATCATCTATGTATCCTGGTCTGCCTTCAAGGATGGAGAAAGAGATCAAGCAGCTGTGGCTAACAAAGGTGCTGAAAGGGGACCCGGAGCGGTTGAACAAATTCAAAGTCAGGATAGAAGACCCGCCGAGAAGACGGCATATGGTGTTCTTGGGTGGTGCGGTGCTGGCGAATATCATGGCGGACAAGGAGAACATGTGGGTGAGCAAGCAGGAGTGGGAGGAGCAAGGGTCGAGGGCGCTGGAGAAGCTTGGTGCGAGATGAGCATGAGAAGGCGGCTATGGAACAGGCAAAAGTAACAGCAACGGCGTTCAAAAGCTCGGCAAGCTATGATCGACGACTCTCATGTACAGCGGCATCTTGGCCACCCTCCAGCAGCATATAGCCGCTTCGAGGACCCACTTGACGGTCAGCGACTCCGTATGCATCCGCAGGACAGCAACGGAAGTATGCATGGTTTGACATGTGCTGTAGATAGGCTAAATGGAACAGTACACGCTTCGCGCGTCATCACTCTCTACCTCTCTACGGTAAGCGATTCTTTGCTCACGTACCTGGGATCTAGCGCAGGAATCAGCTTCTTGCGAGGTGTGGTAGTGCATAGTGATGCGGAGAGGCTTGCGACAGCCGCACAATGGCAGCCATGTGCGTCAGTGCGAGCGCGAGCCCAGCCATGAGTGGTACGGCAGAACAATCGATAATCAGCCAGGATATCTTGTCTTCCCAGGCTTAGTAGCACAGCGAGCCACCCATGCGCGCATCTTCTCAGAGGTTATACCCCGTCGCCAGACGTCAAGAGCCTGGTTGCTCTCCTAACCTGGCTATGAGACAACGCAGCGCGCGGCGGCATACAGTACCTTTAGTGGCGCTGGCTCCAACGTGAAGCCCGCTGGGAATACGCACAAGCACGAGTAGGTACAGTCGTACTGCGAGGCATAGGCTTCTGGCTGCAAGGCTGAGGGTCCGAGTTGAACGGGAAGCACCTCATGCTCCAACCATCTGCTCTTCACACGCGAGCACGAGAACGGCTACAAGGCTGTCGCTCCGTAACACCAACGTGACACGACGAGGGGCAGACGACGCGCCTCCTAAGTCGTGCTGCTAATGATTGCCATGTCGGGCAGTTGTGCCATTTGTGTCGTGACTCCGTGAGTTCGCGCCGTCTGGGGTTCTGGAGATTGCGGTGACGCTGCAGTATACCACTCTCGAGCGGCTGGTGCGAACGATAGATTTGCCGCCGACCACTGCCTACCACTTTGGCTATAGGCGTGTACAGCAACTATATTGTTTTAAGGTGATCGCTTGCGTGCATGATGATCCTCGTGGTGCAGCAATCTCCACGACCTGGAGACGCAGGAACCTTGGCGATTGGCCCTGATCGAAATAGCACTCTGTCGGTGTCCTTCCGACTCTACCGATCGAGGAGCCTTCTCGATGTCCAAGCGAAGTTCCTCATGGCATCATCGTACATCTCTTGGAACCGCATTGCGTTTGTTTGCATGATGTTTGTTTTGCACCACCTTCATGCTGGAATGCGCGATGCTTGGCATGTTTTCTTAGGACTTTTGCACAGGAAGGAGCTACTGCAGGTACAGATGATTGGCGCAGGGGTAGGAACGCGCCGTTGACGTTAGCGGTGCGTCTCCTCCTACTTCTGGACTGCAGCTCCGCGATCGACAACTTCGTTACGAAGGACGACCAGGAGGTGAAGCGGTGGCGGAGGCGGACAGGCGGAGGATTTGAGGGCAGAAAGGGAGAGCATGGGGAGGAGCATGCCGGCGGCAAAGATAGCATTACTAGCAGCGCAGCAGTGCATGCTTGCGTCGCAATCGCCAACGTAAACAGATTGCAGAGTGACCGACAACAACGGCGAGACTCCAGGACATGGCCGCGTAGGCACATGTCCCACCGGCTTGCACAGGCCTTGGGAGTCTTGGAGGTCGCCGCCGTCGTATG